>JAFEMH010005506.1:0-160642 GCA_022495995.1 Adenophora triphylla var. japonica
TGGGGAAGTCATGCCACATGATCCGACTATTTTTGGGAAGTCGCTGCTATGATCCGACTATTTTTGGGAAGTCACTTGACTATTTTTGAAGTCACCTATGGTTTGACTATTTTGGGAAATAATACATATGATCGACTATTTTGGGAAGTCGCCACATGGTTTTGGTTTGTCGAATTAGGGGATGATTGCATTTTATCGCTTTTCCTAGTGTTGTGTGTGATAGCGTTTTAGGTGCCTCGAAACCTTAATGATGGAGTCTTAGGTGCCTTGAACCTTGATGATGGCGTCTTAGGTGCCTCGAACCTTGGAGATGGCGTCTTAGGTGCCTCGAACCTTGATTTGAAATGATTTCCCTTTGACGGTTTGGGATGGATGGTCCTTTGGTGGATTTTAGTTCGGGAATATGAACCTAAATGGGGACTTAGTTCGGGAGTATGATTCTAAATCGAGGTTTTGTTCGGGAGTATGAACCTAAATGGGGACCTAGTTCGGGAGTATGATTCTAAATCGAGGTTTTAGTTCGGGAGTATGAACCTAAATGGGGACCTAGTTCGGGAGTATGATCCTAAGTCGGGGTTGAGGGAGAGTATGATCTAAGTCGGGGTTAGCTGTTTGAGGGCATTCTCGCGAGAGGAAGATTAGAGTTTATGATGATTATCGGGGAAAAAGGGTGGCCGTGTTGGTGTGACGGGGACTAGGGTAAGGTAGCCTACGTATCACGAGTGGGAATCAAGCACGGGCGTAGTTCGAAAGTTCTTGGGGATGGTCTTTGATGGTTTGACGGTATTTGGGAGTTAGATGTTTTTGATGATAATGTTCTTTTAGAAAAGTAGTTGACTAAGATATGCTTTCATACTGTGATGTGCTTACTGTAGGCTATGGAAGGGTGAGGCTACGGGCGATGTTGATGAAGAGTCGTTGGGTTGCGGTCGTCTTTACGCGACGATTTCTTTGTCTTTGGAGGCATTTTGACACTGAAGGGGAGTTTGGTTGAGTACGTATCTTCTTTGGTGATCGTCAACCTTGTAGAAGTTGTTGAGCTTGTCTTCACATTGGGACTTCTTGCTTTTGAGAACTTGGTGTCTCTGACCGATTTTCATTTGAGAACTTGGCGTCCCTGACCGTACTGTATTTGGGAACTTGGCGTCCCTGACTGATTTGAATTTTGAGAACTTGGCGTCTCTGACCGATTTGTATTTGATTTGAATTTTGAGAACTTGGCGTCTCTGACCGATTTGTATTTGAGAACTTGGCGTCTCTGACCGATTTGTATTTGAGAACTTGGCGTCTCTGACCGAATTGCATTTTGAGAACTTGGCATCTCTGTCCAATTTGTATTGGAGAGCTTGGCGTCTCTGACCGAATTGTATTGGAGAACTTGGCGTCTCTGACCGAATTGTATTGGAGAACTTGGCGTCTCTGACCGAATTGTATTGGAGAGCTTGGCGTCTCTCCGGCCGATTTGTAAACCTTGGAGGCGGTCTTCATATGTTTGTGGATGTTGGAAATTTGTTTTCATCCATTTGAGGTCGTCTTTGGTGAAGATCATCCTTGCCGAAAAGGGGGATTACGTTTGAATTCCTGCATTTGTTAGTGAAGAGGAAGATGCATATATGGCATTCATGATGGCGGATGCGTGCATAGAACCAAAAATGATTATGAGATGATGCATTTACTTGCTTTCGAAGATGCACTTGGCCTAAGCTTTTTGGCGGGAAATTATGATTTATGATCTTGATCATTTAGGATTGTTCCTATTGACTCAAGTTTTGTGCATGCTACATGAGCCCTTGGGAGATTTTTGTGGGGATGCGTGGGTATGGAAGCTTGCTTGGAGCAGTTTTGAGCAAGTGGGGGTGAGCGCCCTCGATCGCGATTAAAGCAGCATTTGTTGATGAGGTTTTGTTAATAGTATCACATGGACCTCAATTTTGATGAGATTGGATTCGGATCCGGGTCTTGATTGAAATTTTCCCTCTCATTCTTGGTCATTTGAAGGCGTCTTGACAGGCTCTAGGAGCACGTTGATACGAGTGAAGCTTCTTTTATTTGGGTATTTGTGACTTTGGCGAAACCTTATCCGGAGAATGGTTTGATGGAATTGCTAATGCGGGAGAAACCACGATCTTGAATTAGATGCTACGGGAAGGCTGCCGTGTACCAAGTTACGAAGTGAAATTCTTTCTTGCGACTTGATAAAATTCGGGTCCAGACCACCTTGACAAAGCCCGGATCTGAGTAGGCAAAGTCCAGATTTTGAAGAGCGACTTGGCGAGTCTATCTCGTAGTGAAGAACCCAACGTGGACCCAAAGATGACTATATAAGCCCCGGCTTGAAGAGCTGCTACGGGAGAACACAGGAGAACCGCTTATGCAAAGCCCGGCGTGAAGAAATTCGAGTAGTCTTACGAGAGGGGCACCCATCTTTCGGACCTTAGTCGACCGATTCTTGGGCAAGACTCGGAAATGCTTACGTGCGGGGGCATATCTTTTGAAAGGTGGGAATGTCTCCCGAATTTGTGTATGACACTCTCGCTTTTGGTTTGACTCTTTTGAGAGAGTATAAGCATCACAAGGTGTGGAAAGTGTATGGAGGCCCCTATGACAGAGAAAGACGATGTTTGGCTCTATTTTCCTATGATGTAGAAAGAAGACTTGTCGAGACACTTGAAAACTTGTCTTATTCATGATGATCGCAGAAAGTACTTAAAACCCTTTGTTAATGTTCGGGTTATTCAATCCCTAAATCTGATATGAACAAATATTTTGATTAATCACAAGGAGAAAACCAAGCGATATCGAGAGTTAAGCTCGGAAAGTGTATAGGGACGATCCTTGATGAGACCGGATTTTTTTTTTTTTTTTTGGGGATTTGTTTGTGATTTCGGAGGACCATTTACGGTTGCCTACGTTCCCTCCATTATGAAGAGCTCAGGTCGCCGTAGTTCGAGCTTATCCCAAATGAAGAGAGAATGAGTGTGAAAATTCAAGACTTTGAGGTTCTTTTGGGAATTTTGAGGATTGGGGATTCGAATAACCTATCCCCTTAGAGTGTCCATGAAAGACACGGATGCGAAGCCCCAGTGGGACATCCACGGCAAGTGTTTGTGGAGTAGAAATGAATTATGCTCACATCAGATTTAAATTTGCACAATCTTTGATTGATGATTTTGAACCAAGATGAATTAGATTCCAATTTAAGCAAGCAATGATGCATTAATTTGATTTAGATCTTAAAGATTTTACGATGAAATTGCTATCCAATAGGAATTGCAGCTGGGTTTCCGGGCTTCGATCGGCCATCGGGTAATTTTGGAAGTTATGACCTCTTAAAGTGAGAGGTCGGCTGGGCCTTTCTTGTTGAACCTCTAAAGGTGAGAGGTTGGCTTGCAGGGATGTGTTTGGGAAATCTATGGCGGGGAAGATTGATTGCCTCTAAGAATGAGAGATCAAATTTTGACTTTGACCAAAGGCGAGGGTAATGGGAGTATCCTCTAAAATCGAGAGGATGGCTTGGGATTGATTTAAGGTAATGGTGAGAGGAAGTCCAAGCTATCGATAACTTTGCGATCTTGCGAGAATTCGGAGCTCCTTTTTGATCATTGGAGAGTTTCTTGAGAAGTCGGGGGACTTTTGAGGATCGACAGTTCTTCTTTTGTTTTGTTTTTTTTGTTTTGTTTTTTTTTTTTTTTTTTTGATTTGACTTGGAGAGCCTCCTGAGGAGTTGAGGATTATCTTTGTCCTTTCTTCATGGCTTGAGATATTTTGCGCATCGCCGACTCTCGAAGCTAACTTCTCGGGCTCGCTTGGACTTTCTCTCAGTATGGAGCAAAAATGACGGCTAAACCGGGTTTCAAAGCACGCCGATCTTGAAATGAAAGGGTAGTGTTTAGTAAGGGTGAGGTAATGGCTTTCTTATGGGTGAAAAGGTTTCAAGCGCAATCCCTCTTGGATGACCTAAACGAGATTAAGTCTTCATTGCTTGCTTAAGCTTTATATGAGAAAAGATCCATGCAAATTCATCGAGCAACGAGATGATGAGGATGAAAGGGATGTGAGCATATGAGATGCAAGATGGGGAGTTGGTAAGCCCCAATTTGGGAAGGATATCAATTGATTTTCTCACTCCAGATTAATTTAAATATTAATCATTTCAACGAATTAGTGGTTGAGCGGCACAAGTGATCATTTTGGATAAAACCATTTCAATTAAGTGTAACGTGGGTGCGCAAGTGATGTCTCGAGTCTAGCAAGAAGAGAAAAAGACTTATATTAAAAGCTAGGCATTTAACTACGTGTCCAAAATGGACTACAACGACAAATGTCCGGGAAGGACTTAGGTGACGGGGAAGTACTAGAACCTACGAAAGTTGACTAAAAGACTAATTTAGAGATAGGTAGCCCCTAATCTAGTTTGCTCTTTCTTTGTTGGATCATGCATCTACTCTTCGGCCGGAGATGGGAGCTATTGCAGATCTTTCCATTAGGATTTCCTTGGCAATCTCTTGCTTAATCCAACCACTTTCATCGCATGCGATGGGTGATTCACCGACCTCACGAGGGCGAGTCAAATTCCATTATGCCCACAAGGCTTGAACCACCAAACTCGATCATGTTGACACTCATGTTGTTAGGGAGCGGGTTATTGATAGTATTAGGCCCTTGAGGCATCTCTAACCTCCACTTGCTCAATCAAACCTTGGATGGCCTTTTCGGGGACGCAATCATCCGTCAGTGCCCGTAGTGCGATGAAAGACACAATGCTTGGAGGTATCCGAAGGAGCGTTGGGGTTTCTTGGGCGATAATTATCCAAAGGCCGGAGCAAACCTTCTTTTACCAATCCTCTAAAGATATCACTTAAAGGCATCCCAAGGTTTCTCGAAGCCTTGGAGCCGAGATCTGGATGCATCGTGTCTCTTGGGAACAAAGGAAGTGGCATTATTCTGATCTGTCCCGCGTAGGCGGATTGCCTCTTTGCCTTTAGCGGGAGCGAGAGCGATGTTGGAGGGAGGAGCCCGATATCCGTAGGCGGAGTGCGGCGATCGGGCTGCATTGTAAGCCTTTTCAAACTTAGCCCGGAATTAGCCATTGCACGTAAGTCGGCGTAGAAGTGGGCGAGGGAAGCTCTCGAGATGCGGCTTCAAGCATGACCGAAAGATGTCTAACGCTCCTCGTCGAGAGGAGGAATGGCCATTTCACCGAGCTTTAAGTTCCACCTCTTATAGAAATCCCCAATATTCTCATTAGGCGCTGCATCGTTGTTTGCGAGTCAACTCTGTTTGTCTCCCATTCCAAGTTGGCTTTATACTTATACGTGAAATGCGTAATCCGTTCCCAGTATCCCTAGCTTAGTGCAATCGGAAAAACCATTTCAAAGCCCACGACTTCAAAGAGAGACTAAAGTAATCGGCCAATCGCTTTGGTTTGTGCATCCCTTAGCCTTCATTGCCAAAGTATAGGTGTCCAAGTGAGTTTTAGGGCATGCACTCCCGTCAAACAATTCCAGTGGGCATCACAAACTTGTGAGGCGGGGGACAATCGAGTCGGGATACGTAGGCCGAAGAGCGGTGTTCTTTTGGCGGTCAATTCGGCAATACTGTGCTTTCATTTCCTTGTGTTGCTCCATAAACCAAGCCAATTGGGGATCCAGAGGTGGAGCGGGGAATTCCTGAGCCGATATTTGAGCTAGGAAGAGGACTAGGCATTGGTGGTGCATTGGTGGAAGGAATACCATATTCGGAGCATAGGTGAAAAACCTGTCCTTGGCCCAAATTACCTCGGGGAGTGTAGGTAGGAGCTGGGGCAAAAGGATAGAACCCAGCGACTTGCTGTTGGCTTCCAATCGGCAGAGAAGATGGAGGCAGATCTGAGGTAGCCAGATGGCTTGGATTTCCGGAGTGAGGGCCATAAGTAGGCTTAAGTGCGGGCTGCTGTCCCTGGTTGTTGAATTGCATGGCTGGTTGTGGCGAGGATTGAAATTACCCGATCTTTTTCGCGCGCGGGGGCGGCGGAAAAGGCGGTTGTCTTTCGCGGGGGGTTGGTGTCTGAGACCTCGCTTCACGGGAAGGAGCAGAATGAGGAGTCGCCACGCGGTTTTTGTATTTTGAGCCCAAACGTTGAGAAACGGCTATTGCGAAAAGGTGTCGTTTTTATTGGTAGCAAAAACTTAGGAAAAGGCTTTGAAAACAGGGGATCATTTTTATTGGTAGCAAAAACGAGTAAAAAGCTTTTTAGTACCAGAGATTGTTAGGTTCGGAGGTCACGTTACGTTTCGGGTAGAGTATTACGAGATCGCCCGAAACGCCTCGCATGACGAGTCTTTCTACCTTTCTCGAAATCGTGTGTGTGCGTGTGTGTGTCTTTTGAAATGGGGGGCTTGAATGACAAGCTTAATCTTGGTTTGAGTGACAAACGTTGATTAGGTGACTTTGTTTGAAAAGACGAGCGTTTGAATGACAAACGTCGGTTTTGAGTTTGAAATGAGCGTTTGCGTGGCAAACGTCGACTTTGAGTTGAAATGAGCGTTTGCGTGGCAAACGTCGACTTTGAACCGGGCGAGTCATTGTTAACGATTTTTACGGGAAAAATACGTATTAAATGATTTTAAGTGTCAAATGGCGGCTTGGAGTTTGAAGATGAGCGTTCGGAGGCCGAACGTCATTTCGCGCGTTTAAAAAGAGAGTTCGACGGACGAACTCCGGTTTTGAACCGGGCATTACATTGTTAACGATTTTTACGGGAAAAATGCGTATTAAATGATATGCGATCAACGAATCGGGTTGCGACTCGGACTTTTGAAAAGTAAATACTATCACAATCCAAACGGATCAGACTTGTAAATGACAGTATTTAAAGCGGTGTCAACGGAATCAAACGATCCGGAATTGTAAATGACGATCAACGAGGCCAAACGGCTCGGAAGTGTAAATGACGATCAACGAGGCCAAACGGCTCGGAATTGTAAATGACGATCAACGAGGCCAAACGGCTCGGAATTGTAAATGACGATCAACGAGGCCAAACGGCTCGGAATTGTAAATGACGATCAACGAGGCCAAACGGCTCGGAATTGTAAATGACGTGAAAGTAAACGGAACGGGGTCGGAACGCCGTTTTAACCCGTGATTACTTCTCTTACGGAGAGAGAAGAGGATCGAGGGCTAAAATGTATCGGACCCCGTTAGACGGAGGCGTCTACATTTTGACAATGACGTTCGAAACGGTTATAGCGGCCCGGCGCGTAAACCGAGACGGAACAGAAGATTCGAGAGAGAGGAGTTATACCTATGGCTAGGGTCGACTGCTTTGGCTCGGGAGGTGTGCACGGGACACGGAAAGTTATTCGAAAGGTTGTTTCGAAGTCGTAGGGTGCGTATTTGATCGAAATACGAAGGTTTCACGCAAATCGAGGCAAAACGGGAGCTCGGGAGGGGTGGAAACCAGTTTGGACCGTGGGGTATGTGATTTTTGGTATCAAAATCCTCCTCTCTTGCCTTTGACAGCAACTTCTATTTATAGGGTGAAAATTGCAGTAGGAGTCCGGCCGGACTTGGACTGAATTTCAGGGGTTTTGGGAATTTTGGAAATCTGGGGGACTTGCTGGCAATTTCAGGAAAATTGCACAGTGAGTCCGGCCGGACTTGGCTTGCAAACCAGGGGTATTTTGGTCTTTTGGCCTTGATTTGTGATTGACGAGTGACTAGAGGGAGGTGGCATGCAGGACATCGGACCGTGAAAGGTCGCGATTGAGGATTGAAATCGGACCGTGAAAGGTCGCGATTGAGGATTGAAATCGGACCGTGAAAGGTCGCGATTGAGGATTGAAATCGGACCGTGAAAGGTCGCGAATGAGGATTGAAATCGGACCGTGAAAGGTCGCGATTGAGGATTGAAATCGGATCGTGAAAGGTCGCGATTGAGGATTGAAATCGGACCGTGAAAGGTCGCGATTGAGAGTTTGAAATCGGACCGTGAAAGGTCGCGATTGAGGATTTAATGGTGAGGACCATTTAAATTTTAACGTCGGGAGACGGAATCGTAACTGAAATGTCCGGAGATATGGTTGAACGTTTGAATGTCAAACGTCAACTGGACTGAATTTAACGTCAGGAGACGAGCGTTAGTGAGAACTAACTGGGAATTATCCTCGGGGGATAGGGCGTTAGAAATGTCTAAGCGGGGAAATTTTACACTTTCGGGGCCAAAAGTGGTAAAATTGGAATTGCCAAAAGCCGAGGGGCAAGGGGCAAAAATTATTCAGTGCGTAAGAGTCCGGTCGGACTTTTGCTTTTTCCGAAAACCTTTTAAATGCCGAGGCTGGGGAAGAAAATGGCCATTTTCTTCCATTGTTGCCGGCGAGAGAGGAGAGAAAAGAGAGAGAAATCCAACCCAAATTGCAAGGTTTGCTCGAATTTGTGAGGGAAAATTGCTATGGAGGGTGAAGGAGGACCAATGGCTCGCCATGGAAGGACCGACAACGAAAGAACTCGATTGGTTCGGACCATTCGAACCACCACTCTTCCATTGAATCCGACGGAGTTTTATCCGGCGAGGGATAGACACAACTCCAAGGATGGGATCGAAAGACAAGTAAGTTCCCTACAAATTCCATTAATTTCAAGAATGTGCATTCTTTAAATGTTAGAAATTTGTTAGGGATTTACTTAGGGATTTTGGTGCCCGATTTGGGGCTTTTGACTTTGCTATGAATCATTGTCGAAATTGACTAGGACGTAGTTCAATTGACATCATGGGTAGATGACATAAAAATTTTGGTTGCAAAATTCGATGTCTAAATGCATTTTCCAAAATTAAAGTAGCTTTAATTCGGGACGGAGCGAAATTTTCGAAAAATTCGAAAGAATTTGAAAGTTCCGGATTCGACGGAGTTTTCGAAAGATTTTGAAAGTTCCGGATTCGACGGAGTTTTCGAAAGATTTTGAAAGTTCCGGATTCGACGGAGTTTTCGAAAGATTTTGAAAGTACGTAGGAAATGAATGAGAACTGTATCTGCATTGCATCCTTTTGACATGCGTTGGTGCATTTCTGTTGACGTTGCTTCTGTCTTGTTTGTCTGCAGGGGACAGGGACGGTTGATACCCACAACCAGAAGAGTCGGGGTGCCTTTGAGGCAGTGCAGGTATTGTGGGGCCTTATCCCGGACGTGGCCCGAGAGGAGAGAGGAGTCCACGACAGTGGTGATTGACTCGGCCGGTTTGGGTTTATCAGTCACGGTAGCTGCGGCAGTGATACGCCGAGAGGCAGTCCATGTATGTCGCGGCGAGCGAAATGCGTGGGATACGACCCACACTTTCCATTTCGAGATGGGGGAGCGACGGTGACTCCCACGGATTTTGCCGCTATCACCGGGTTGCCGACTTATAGCAACGCGCGGTGTGGGTTGATGGTTACACCCGGAGCGGTTATGCAGGCTGCTTTGGGTTTCGATATTACCGATGCCGGGGGCTTAGGCATTCGGTACGAGCCGATGGAGCATCACTTGAGGGCGGGTGTCACCAGATTATGGGTCCTTGAGGATGACCGCCGCGGGCGTCCGGCTCGAGGTTCCTTTGGTTTGCTTGGCCCATCGGACCTTGTTCCCCGACTTCCGACACGTCTTGTCACTTCCTCTGCTCGGGTCGTGGTAGACTTGGATGCACCGTTAGGGGGTTTGCGTGGGGAGGCCGGGTGGCCGAGCTCTACCATTCTTTGGAGCGGAGTTCTCGCGGGGAGAGGAGCACACATTTAGGCCTTCACGCTTTGTCTTGGATGTAAGTTTACGTGCTTTTTCTCTTCCTTTCCCCTTTTATGTACTCGTATGTATACGCTTTGTAGGCGACATAACTTTCCATTCTCTTGGCGGGTGCGGTGCTACGAGGTGTTCGGTCCGCGAGCTTGGGACGTCAAGGAGCCGTGCGCGTCCCCTGTTCCCTGCCTTCTTTGGTTTGGCGAGAAGAAGGCGAAGAGGGGCGGTCTCTTCGAGGTTGGCACTCGAGTGTCGTACGAGAGATATCTCTCGGCCCGAACTTGGAGTTCTCAGAGAGGATCCAGTGACACAGTGGAGCGAGGTTTGATCATGTCACGGTGCGGGAATTGCCGGCGAGACTACACGGCGGCGGAAGCTCACAGGTGGGACTTCAGCTGCGATACCATGTATCTGGGAGAGGGTGACCGTCGGCATAGGCGGGGTCTCTTCCATTGGTGCGGTGGATCCTCCTTTGTACATGCGGCATCCCGGGAGATGCCGATGGATGGCTGGAGGGATACCTTCGGGGTGTGTACTTCATAGGAGTACATCATAGCGGGGGCCGCTTATGATGTCTTCTTGAGGATGAGGTGAGGAGCCCGCGGGTGCGGCATAGGGAGGGCGAGGTCACTGGAGGTCCTCGACATTTTCTGTCCGCGAGCTAGGCTAGCGTACGAGAGGCTGGGCGGTTCGCGCGAGCGACTTGTGATCCGCTCCGGCGGGCCGAGACCACGATACGAGGCGGACCCCAATGCTTCGGTGAGCATCTTTTGATTTTACGCATTTGATAGTAGCATTACGCACATGATGCATCTGTACTTTACATTCGCTTTCGATGATTTTCTGGTTCGCGGGTATACGGCCGTACGTACAATGAGGCCGTGAGGGTGGTGGACGGGTGGTCCGCATACGCCCGGGAGGCTCGTGGAGTTTATGCGGTGCGGTTCCGGAGGAGCGTGGGACGTCCGCGATCGGGGGCCGTCTAGGCCGAGGGTTCGCCTTTGCTCCCACACGGTGGTGGGAGGACTTCACGCGGGGTTCGGCCGGTTCGCGGGCGGAGCAGTGGATTTGGAGCTCCTTCTTGCGCACTCGGGCGCGAGAGAGAGTCCTCGAGTTCGCGTACTCAGGAGGCCCTTTGCCTATTCCCAGTGGAGGAGTTCGGCGAGTTCTGTTTGCGACAGTCCGGCGGCGGCGGAGCGGTGCGTCGAGTGTACGGATGACGAGCGGGACTCGAGTAGTCCCCTTTTCTTGCTTTCTTCCTTTATTATTTTGTTTAGACAAAATGCATGTATTTGTCGGGAACAAATTTTGATTTGAAATGTATTTGCAAAAAGGCGCCGTGGGGCGGGAACTGTACTTCGCATATTTATTACGTGATCACCTTCGATTATTTTCGGCAAATAAGCAAATAGGTTAATCAAAAATAAATAAAAAGGAGAAATGCATTAAAAATTGAACAGGAGTCAAAAATTAAGCATGTATGCACTAAATTTTTAATTATTTGCATTGTTGCACGAGCAGGGCGGAAGGGATATTGTCATTTGTTAAATGAAATCGGGCGAGCACGCGAGATTTCATAAGAGTGAACGAGGGCATGGTTTGGAAATGTTTCCAACTTTTAAGGCGGTAGGCTGCAGAGTTGACCAAGTCAAGCTGCGAGAGAATCGGCCAGGACTTGAAATGAATTTCCAGATTCTTTAAATTGCGGTTTCGGCTTTGCAATTTGTAAGAAGCTAGCATTGCTTTTTGCTCATTACTGAGTTCTTTTCCATTTCTTAAGGTTTTCTTCACCTTCGACATGGCTCCTTTTCCCAAGTTATCGTCTCGGATGCAAGAGCGATATTTGGACAACTTTCGATCGTGGGTACGGAACCACACGAGGCGAGAACAAAAGGTTTTCGAAGGCATTACGGGATTAAATCTGTTTGGGCTTTGAAGGAGCTCATGCAGTTGGGATCTTTTGAGAGCCGCGTCTCGGTTGCAGGACGTAAGGAGGAATGTGTACGGCTTTTCGTACAACGAAGTCACTCCTACGTTTGAAGATTTCCGGGCCGTGCAGGAGGACTGAGGCAGGAACGGACTAGTTCTTCCGTATCTTTGGTGGCATGGCCACCGTTGAGAAGCTAGTGTCTTTGTTGGGTATCTCATTTGGAGAAGCATACGGGATCTTGTCTGAGGATCTACCGATTATGTTGACATTTGGTTTGCCAGAAAAGATTTGCGGAGGCGAGGAGCGTCTTTGCGTGGGGCAGCGTTTGCTGCAGTGTGTGATTGCTACTCTGTTCACATTCACGTCTACGGGTGTGTGCCATCACAGTGTCTTGGACACTGGTGAGCTTGATGCGGAGTGGAGGAGACATCGTGCCATTGGTCTTGGGCGAGACGTTCTGGGCATAGGCCGGATGGCGGCCGTAGCCGATACATGTGGGGAGGAGTCCCGCTATGCGACCATGTGGTTGAGGAGAGGCTGCGAGATGATGCACGAGGTGCGATGTCTGTGACGCTTGGTCTTTCTCGCGGCGTCCTCACGGTGATAGGGGGTAATCGAGTGGCTGGAGCTCTGGATGGCCGAGACTTGGCACGCATCACTTGCGATGGTGGAGTTCCCATTGGAAGTTCTGAGACTTGTAGGACCGCTCGGGAGGGTACATTGATCGTCGAGTGCGGGGCTGTCTCGAGGCGTCATTCTATATTCCATCATTGGTTACTGCGGCGATGCAGTGGAGCGAGATGCCCGGCCCGATCGAGTTATCTTTGCTACCTTTGAGGTGGGATCTCTGCGGATGGAGGATCCTTCGACGCTATTCTTTGGTCACCGGTGGTGGCAATACACGTCCTTTCTGCCCGGGGTTCTCTTTCACGGAGAGAGGGCCTTTGTTACATCGGCTTGATATACGGGCCAGTACGAAGAGTGTATGGGGAGACACGAGATGGCTATCTTGTGGAGACGGAGTGAGTGTTGAGTGCGATCACACAGACGGTTCGACATTGAGGAGGACGAGGCGAGGGCTAACCACAGGAATCGTGCAGCGATGCCATGGGCGATTATGTGGCAAGTGCGTCGGGAGGCCAATCAAAGCACTTTGCGATGATGGCTCGAAGCGAGGCGGCTCGAGACGAGCTAGAGAAAGGGGCTGTATTAGCGGCCACGGGATTGACGGAGGCGTCGGGAAGAGTCCACTGAGCCGGAGTAGAAGGCCTACAGGAATATTTCTGCGAAGGTGAAGAACACTCGCCGGGGAAAAGGGAAGGGAAGAAGGATGAAGGACCTAGTACGGGAAACTAGGTTGACCTTCTTTGTCAGTATCCATCCATTGTCATTGCGAGACACATTAATTGATTAATGTTTTATTGTAGTTTTGCTAGCGTGTAGCGAGTCAAGAGTTGGCCAGGTGCTTGAACTCATCAAAGAATGTTTTAACCGTTATGAATTTGTAGGTTAAATGAAAAGAGTTTCGAAACACAAGCAATTGATGCTTATTGTATTTTTTTGTTTTTAGACCGAACCAAAGATGGCGCCTACGTTCCCCTTTTACAATTGGACTAAGGGGCTCGAGTCACCGTAGTTCGACACTTTAGGTGAATTTGAGAAAAACAAAGACAAAAGAAGTGCGACCCTGTTTTTTACTGGATCATTAGCGGGAATGTATCCGGTTGGGTATTACTCTTTTAGCACTTTAATTTGCGAGGGGACGGTGTATGGGGAAGGTGAGTTGACTCGTGCTCTTCCTCAAACGAAGTATCTGCGGAGCTTGCTTCCGTTCACGGGGTTAACGAAAGGGTTTCCGTCCAAATGCTGCTAGCTTCATGGCTCCTCAGGAGAAGATTCTTTGTACCACGAACGGTCCTATCCGGGTAGGCTCCCACTTTCCGAGGGGATTGGTGCGTAGGAGGCTTTTCCTTTAGCACCAAGTCGCCTTCTACGATGTCTCGGATCTTGACTTTCTTGTCGAATGCTCGTGCCATTACGCTCTGGTAGGCTCGAGTGTGTTCCATGGCTTTCAATCTGCGCTCGTCGAGTAGAGCAAGTTCGTCGTGACGGCTCGGTAGCCATTCGACTTCATTGACCCCGTTTTCCAAGAGGACTCGGAGGGATGGAATTTCCAATTCCACGGGTAACATTGCTTCCATTCCGTAGGTAAGTGCGAACGGAGTCTCCCCTGTGGCGGTTCGGCGATGTTCGGTATCCCCGAGAGGGCTAGATGTAGCTTTTCGGGCCGGTCCAGGCCTGCGAGTGGTCATCTTTCGATTATCATGGCGAGAGTCTTGTTGGTGCCTCTTTGCACCATTGGTTTGTGGTGCGTAAGGAGAAGACTTGTGACGTGTGACTACGGGTTGGTCGGTAGTTGGTCACAATTTCCTTCGAAGTGAGTCCCATTGTCGGAGATGATCTCATTGGGCACTCCGTATCGGCACATGATGTTCTCTCGGATGAACTCGGCCACCTTCCTAGAATTCGGTACCTTGTACGATCGCTTCTACCCATTTGGTGAAGTAGTCGGCTGCGACTAAAATGAACTCGTGACCATTGCTCCCTGGAGGAGTGATCTTGCCGATGACGTCGATTCCCCATGTGGCGAAAGGCCGTGGCGTAGTCATGCGGTAGAGTTCGTGAGGAGGGATGTGATTGAGGTTGGAAAACCGTTGACATTTATCGCGGCTTCGGACGAGCTTGGATGCGATGCATTTCCATTGATATCCGATAGTACCCCATACGGAGAATGATGCGTGTCAATGCTCGGGCGTTCGTATGCGGACCGCGAGGTTCCGTTGTGAACTTCGTTCATTAGCTCGGCGCTTTTTCTTTGTTTACACACCGAAGGAGTGGCCCTTGGTGGCGCTTCTTGTACAACATACCCCCGAGAATGACGAAATGGGATGCCGGGCGTTTTAATGCCATCATGTTTTTGGCTTTGATCCCTTCTTTGTATTTTCCATCTTCATTTGTGAAGGAAGCTTCTCCGCTTTGGAGATGCTTGGTAAATTTGATTGTACCGGGGTTCGTCGATCGTTTCTTTTTCTTTTTCGATCTCACGGCAATAGGCGGGTGTTTCCCGTCTTGCCTATTACGAGGGGTTTCTTGCTTTCCCTTCGGGAATTTCGACAAGAGAGGCGAGGTTGCCGGGCGTGCGCGAAGCGGTTCTGTCTCTTGGCAAATAGTGAAAAGAGATGTCCTTGGGCGAGCAATGAGCTCCTCCATGTACGCGTGGTACTTACGAAGGCCGAATCTACCGTCTTCCATTTGTTGGATACTTGATTGATGATCAATGCTTTGAGTCTCCATATACATCCCGGCTACGAGATGTTGCGCTCGAGGGCGGCTTCCAAACTGCTTGCACGAGGCTTCGTATTCTGCTGCATTGTTGGTTGCTTCAAAATTGACTTGATGGCTATGGGAGTATGCTGCGTCCTTGGGATCGACAAGGAGCATTCCAATGCCATTCCCCTTCTTGTTGGCTGCCCCATCGAAGAAGAGTTGCCGGCGGTTTGCGTCAAGTGAAAAAGATTCCGTCGTCAGGAAATTGCGGATCGGGACCCTTAGGTTCACTTTGCTCGGGAAGTCGGCAAGGCGATGCGCCATTACTACGCCCTTTGTTGATTTTCGACCATGTACTTGATGTCGAACTCGGCCGGGAAGAATGACCACTTGGCTAGCCGCATTGACGGGGATGGCTTGTCAAAGAGATATCGGACGGGAGTCCACTTTGGAGACCGGGAGCAGCGAATGCGGCGCATGTAGTGTTTCGGTTTCCCGACTACCCATACCAAGGCGGTACGAGGTTTTCTCACGATCTTGAGTAGGCGAGTTCACTTCCTTGAAGCTTTCGGCTTACGAAGTAGATTGCATGCTCAACCTTGGAATCTTTACGTTCTTGTGCCGGCATTGCTCAGATAGACGTGTACATTGCTTTGTCGGATACGGGAGTAGTGGCTTGTCTTCGTGTGGCGGGCACGAATTGGGGGATTAACCAAGTAGGTCTTGATTTTCTCGAAAGGCATGGCACTCGGAGTCCCATTTGATGTCGGCATTCTTTTTCATCGGTTTGAACATGGGCTCGCGAGAGAGATGTCAAGCTGGTTGATGAAGCGGCGATGTGCGAAGTCTTCCCATGAAGCTTTTCACTTACGTCGGGGTTTGAGGCGGCTTCATGTCGATGATGGCCTTGATTTTCTGGGATCGGCTTCGATACCCCTTTTACGTAACCATGTACCCCGGTACCTTGCCGCGCTTGACGCCGAAGGTGCACTTTGCGGGTTGACCTCATGGAGTGTTTTAAGTCTGTTGAAGAACTTCCTCGAGATCTGTCATGTGCTTGCATGTCGATCCCTTGGAGTGGATGATCATGTCGTCGACATATACTTCGATTTCTTTGTGAATCATGTCATGGAAAAGAGTATTGCGGCCAGTAAATAAGCCCCGAGCGTTCTTTAGACCGAACGGCATGACCGTGTAACAGTATGTCCCCATGGAGTGGTGAAGGCGATCTTGGCACGATCCTCCTCGGACATCTTGATACGGTTGTATCCGGCAAACCCGTCCCACGAAGGACTTTACTTCGAAATTTGCCGTGGTGTCGACCGGCATGTCGATGTTAGGCGGTGGGAAATCATCCTTAGGGTGGCCTTGTTGAGATCCAGAAAATCCACGCACATCGACCTTTCCGTTGGCCTTGGTGACCGTCGCGATGTTGGAGAGCCAAGTCGGGTACTCAATCACTACGATGAAACCAACTCGGAGCATTTTCTCAATTTCTTCTTTAACTTGCAAGGACCACTCTGGCTTGATCTTGCGCGGCTTACATTTGACAGGCTTGGATTCGGGATCCGGGGAATTCGGTGCTCCACGATTGAGGGATCGAGTCTGGCATGTCTGATATGACCGGGCGAACACGTCAACATACTCCCGGAGGAGGCTTATCGGGGCTTCCTTTTACGCATCGGCGAAGAAAGCGCCCACTTGTGTCTCTTTAGGCTCTTGCAGCGACCCCGGGTTCACTTTGGTCATAACCTCTTCGGCGGCTTGGGCCCGGTTGTCCTCTTGGTCAACTACACGCTCGAGAACTTCTTTAATGTATTGTTCGTTTAATGTGTACGCTTCTTTATCAATTGAGTTATTAACGTCTTTTAAGTTGTTTGTTAACTTATCGGTTGTTAAAGTGGCAATGAGAGGATACTCAGAAAGGTCGAGACTTTTCATTACACAAGAACGGGAATACATGATTGGCTACAACATTATAGTCCTCGGCGTAAGGCCGTTGGATGACTCGGAAGGGCTGGACTCGACAAGGAGGCCCGGCTCGAGAGGGTTTGAGACCGGGTTTAGGGAGATGTGGGTGCGGGCCCGGCTTGTCTTCCAATTCTGCTGGCTTGCCCTTGGTCGGTGAAAGTTACCCAATTCTTGATGGCATTCTTTGGATGCTTGAGGAGGGTGCGGGGATCGAGAGGCTTGGCTCTGCTGTCCCTATCATGGCGATCATCTTTGTTGTCGGAGCCCCAATCGATCAAGTTGGGCAACTCCATGACTTCTTCAAACGGACTACGTAGAAATTTGGTCAGCTGAGAGCGTCTTCTATGAATTACGGTTCCTTACGCTTTGGATTTCTTGTCTCGAATGTGGCCTCGGCGGCTGATCCGAACAACTTGTTTCCCATGGAGAGTACCCTGAGTTGCTCCTCCAAGTGCAGGATTCCCTTGAATGTGTACTCATCTTTGGGCTGTGGTGGCGGTTGGTCAGTAGAGCTGTGATGTCGAGGAACGCTCCCCTTATCGGATTAGCTTTGAGTCCTCTAAAACGCTTGAGATCCGTGCTATTTGTTCCATTACTTTCTGTAGTCTTGGCGTTGACTATCCTGCTTCTTTCTCATCTTCATCGGTTCCCTTTGTCGGTCCCCTCGATTCTGCTGTCGGTTCCTGTCGGTCCCCTCGGTTCTATTGTCGGTTCCGCTTGTCGGTCCCCTCGGTTCTGCTGTCGGTTCCCTTGTTGGTCCCCTCGGTTCTGTCGGTTCCCTTGGTGAAGTAATGAGCGAGGTCAAAGCTGTAAGGTCGGAGGTTGGGTGTGCCGTTGGAGGTTCCCCTTTTGTGAAATTTCTTGCCTTGGTGCGGGCGAGCCTTTTGTCTTCCTTGATGTCGGCGGTGTTGGCACGTAGCGAAGCCACGGGACCGTGGTGTGGTCCTTGACTTCAATAACTTGGTGCTTGGCCTTGCGGCCTTTTGCCGAGCCCGATCTGGGATGAAGTTCATGAGTTTCATCATCCTCATGGCGGGAGGAATCGATCGTGAGGCAGTGGAAGGTCCACGTTGCATATTTGGATCTTGGAGGTCTCGAGTGAATCCGAGTTAATGGCATGTCATCATTATGCTTGATTTCTAACACCGGAATGTCGTTGGTCTTTGGTCCCCTCGGTGGTGACAACGTCGCCGTAGGCGTAGTTAGCTCGTTGCCTTGCATGAACTTGAGGCAGTGAAGGGTGGATGCCACGCCATTGATTTGATGCGGCCGGGGACGCCCAGGATGGGCTGTGAAAGTGATTGGAATGTCCCGACACTTGGAATTCGGTGGGGATCACCCGCTTGCCGAACCGAGATGTTAAGAGTAGCAACCCAGAAGCGTACGGGAAGTAGAGTCATAGGCCTTGACGGTGTGGGTGAAGGCTTAAGATCTGTGGGCTTGATGTCAAGCGGGTCCATCATCTTGGCGGGCAAGACATTCATTCAGGAACCTCCGTCTACCAACACGCGAGGAAGACGACGCTCGTCCAGTTTGGGCTGTGATGTAAAGCGGCTCATTGTGATCGGCCCCAAATTTTGGAAGGTCCAAATACGTGAAGGTGATAATGTTGCCATAGTGGATGTTACCAATCATCGAATGACTTCATGCGGGGTTGCGTCCACGGGGACCATGGTACGGGCCGACTTTCCTCTAGCTTGAGCTTGTGAGGATAAGAGGAGGTGAGCGAGAGACGAAGGAAATGTTCGCTGAGTCTGCTGAGTAGTGAGGATCGGGTCCTCTTTCAAGGAACTTGCGTCTCGAGTGGCGGACTGCAATTACGCTCCGTCGGCTTTTTGGTGGCCTTAGGTGGTAATGCATGGATTTGACCCGATCGGGTTAGAACGGCGACATCGGGTTTGGTCCCTTACGAGCAGTGCTCTGAGTTGAGCCATAGTTAGAGGAGGATTCCTCGTAGCATAGGGCCATGCGTCTTCCCTCAACTCATTGATTGTGGATGAATTCAGGAGCTTCGGCGGCTTGACGGATTACGTCCCGGGATGCGCTTAGGTGCCTCTGCGGGAGGTAGCCTACGGTTTGACGTAGCTCTTCGAATGTCGATTGCACAAGATGATTGCTGAAGCTGACGTGCGTTCTTGACCCTCGGGGAGGTTTGGAGAGTTCTCGGCTCAAGCGAACGGTCTCCTTGATCTCTTCACGGTATATCGCGTTCCTTTCCTTCTTCTTGAGCATACTCGGGCGATGCAGGTTGGGTGCAGCGATACTCGTGGTTGGCTAGTTTTCCTCCACTGCGGGCCCGGATCAACCTTCTTGCGGCGGAGCTGCGTCGAAGTTAATGCTGCGTTTCTTCCCATGTGAGAATAGCCGGTGCTTCTTTGAGCTGCGTGCGGCGGTCTAGGTAAACCTCCATTGGGGAGAGTTTTCTTCTCTGCTTTATCGAGTGGCGGGTATGTCGGAAGGTGAGTATACGGCTTCCCGAACATCTGCCCATGTGACTGATTCTTTGTCCCGAGTTGATCGTTTACGTAAATGAAGGCGTAGGCGTGGAATTTCCACTGAGTAGTTGCTCGAGGCAATTTCCATCCTCCTCCTGTTTTTAAATAGACCTTCCTCCACGAGTTGGCCTTTCAATTTGAGTGCGGTAATAATCCGTTCCCATCCTCCCGGGACCCTTGGGAGTCCGGTTTTGTTGACTTCATGCCGGCTTGGAAGAGAATGGTTTCATCGTCTTCATCGTCGCTTTCCACGAGAGAACTTGCTTTCCTCGGGAAGGTAAGCGGCGGGATTCGTTCTGCCGTGTCGTTCCATCTCCTAGGTCATCGGGACCGTTGACCACCCTTGGTTGGCGAGAGGGGTTGGATGAGAACAGACGGTAGTCCGGAAGTTGCCATGAGCAAAACTTTTGAGGTCGAATTGGTCTAGAGTGGCCTCTAGCTTTGTCTGCAGAAAGTGCACTGTGACACTTTAAGGGCTTGGTCCACTGTAGGTCTTTCGAGCTTGGTCTTCGTCCCAAAGACGACTTTCTTGAGCGGCTAGCTCCATGAGAGCTTTCCTTGCGAGACCTAGGCGATCTCCGTAGGTGCGCATCGTCGGCTAGTGTCCCGAGCCGTGATTACATTCAAATCGCCGAATGGCGGAACACTTGGATTACATTGACGAAGGAAGTCGGGCCAGGACATTCCATGCGTCCTTCCTTAATCTCGATCACCAAGAAGTTTGCCCATATACGCTTGATTGACCCCGCGGGGGTATTGAATTATGCAATGTTGACGGTCTCGTGATCTCGCTCGATCGCCAAGTCTATCAAAGCTAGCGATCGATTGGCGGGATGTACGAATCGGGGCCGTGACGGTGGGAGCGAGAATCGAGCGAAGCATGTTGATCTTTGAGGTGGTCATTTCTGTGTCGGAAGGCGGCTACGCCTTGCGGGAAGACTTTCACGAGATGTTTTCGGGGTGGGCTGGTGGAAGCGTTCGAGGTTGATCGACTTGTAGCGGGGTGAGGAGCTTGGTCTCCTTTCTTTGTTGCCACTTGGCCTTGGCGGCGCTTGAGGGTATAAGCTTGGCGACGGCACGGGCCGGTTGCAGTAGGGCTGGTACTTGGAAGTAGGGATGAGCTACGAGCTCGCTTGGCCGGTGCCTCGTTTACCATGAGCGAGGCGATCATCGAGGTAACCTTGGTGTTGCGAGAATCGATAACAAGGACGGGATCCTTGGCTTCATCGGGATACACGGAATAGATGATATTGACGAAGTCGTCGTCCTTCACTTGATCGAGAGGATTCCTCGTTGCGTGAATCACGTGCTTCCAATTATCGGATAGGCATGCATCTTGGACGTTGAGCTTGACAATTTCCATGGTATTGGAACCTTGGTCGTAGGTGACACGATCGGAAGGAGTTCCGTCCTCAAAGCGAGCATGTGAATGCGGAGGTGCGCTGCGGGTGCCGCGTCCTCGACTCCGGAGAGTCAGATTCATCGTCATCGATCGCTCAATCCGGGTGTAGGGACGTATTGCGTCGGGTTGCGTTCTTTGGAGCGGCTAGGAAAACATCATGCTCTTCGTTGGAGAAGAGGGTGCGGCGGGTAGTTCCTCGTGGAGGACGTCCCATACAACTTCCATGCATTCATCACGAGAATGACGGTGCTTGTTGACCTTGATCACAAAAACCTCTTCACTGGCGGGGCCGAGAGAGTTTGTTTGGAGAATGCGACGAATCTCCGATTGGAGGCCCAGGGGTTTATGTGCCCGTATCATGGCGATATTCGGCGTTTCCTTCCAATCTGCCTCCGAGTGTTGGAAAGCGACAGTTGAACTTGATGTATCGGGCGCCGAGTGCACTTTTGCTCGAGTACGTTTACATAGTTAGCATCTCCGGACTACGAGGATTCGATGAGATTTGCCCCGATAGTCCCTTGGTTGATTCGAAGGAGGTAACCCGGTGCACGAGTGCGGACACGTTTGGCTCTTGTCTCGGCTTCGTTTCCTATGAGAAGCTGTCCTCGGATGACTTCGAGATCTCCTGTCGGTTGATGAACTTGGCCCGATGGAGAGTGGAAGCTATGGCCTTCATGTGGTGTAGCCAAGGGCGTCCCAAAGAGGCTGTGAACTCGGATGGAATGTCCATCACGTGGAATTTCTTTGGCACCATTTGGGTTTCGAACCAAAGTTCCGAGTCACTTGTCCCGAGGATGGGGCGAGACGAGTTGTCGTAGGCCTTGATAGTCGAGTAGACGGTATCAAATGGCTTTCATGGATGCGGAGAGCTCGCATCATGCTTTGAGAGGGAGGACATTAACGGCTGACCCGTTATCTACCAATACTCGGGGAGTGATATGGTGTTGAGTTTGAGAGTGATGTACGAGCTTCGTTGTGCCCCGGCGTCTCTCGGTAAGTCTTCATCACGAGAATGTGATCATGCTTTGCCATACGAGGCGGGAGTCGTAGATCTCGTCTCTATCCGTAGAAGGAGAGTCATCCGGCCATCCGTTTCTGTCTTCCTCTTTGCGAGGTAAAGCCTTTCTTTGGAACCTCGGGAGTATGTTGAAATTTGCTGTGGCGGTTGCCGCCCTTAGTTAGCACATTGATCGAGTGCGATTGCCAAGGCGGACCTTGATCTTCCTTTACCGGTCCGGGCTCGGAAAGTGGACAAGTTGAATCTTGGGCGATCCGCGGAGGGTTAGGCTTACGGCGCGATAAGACTATCAAGATCGAGGTATTCCGGTGTTCCGAGTGCAGTGCGGTTTTTTGGGCTTTTCGGCTTTCCACCACATGCGCTCTAGAGCTGCATGGCTGGAGGCAAGAGGGTGGCTGGAGTACGGTGCGTAGTAGTCGAACCTCCGGAGGGTTCTCCAAGTGTACCTACCTGGTATCTCGGCTTCGTATCTTTCTCTCGATTCTTTGTTGAGAGGATTTCTTCTTGTTTCCTCGGAGGATTGCTCGGACGGTTTCTCGAGACTCGTACTCCGGGCGGGCGGAGCGATCACAAACATCGTAGGCGATGTGAACATTAGAGGAGGATCCAGTGAAAGAGGCGGAGAAACCGGTTACGTAGCACACTTCTTGGGCACCCACTCGATGGAGTTCACGCTGTTATTATTCGGAAAGGGATTCCCATTGTATTGGGCCACGGGGCGCTCTAACTTGCCTTCTTCTATCAAGTTACGGATTTCGTATCGTAACCCCAAACGGTTGTCGGTGGTATGGCCGTGATGCGATGGAAGGCGCGATATTTGCTCTTGTCCGCATTGGCTACGGGAACTTTGGGTTTGTAATTGGCCACGGGCTTAAGGAGACCCTCCTTGATTAGCCACTTCCGGCATCTTGCTCGGTGGCATGTCCAACTTGTCGAAGTGTACGGCAGTTTACGAGTAGAATTGTTGCTTTGTGGGGCCAGGTTTACATTACCCATTGTCCACGATGGGCGTAGTTGACAGACGTATCTTTCCCTTTGCCGGGGGCCGGTGCGGGATTGAATGCATTTGTTGAGCGGTATACATGGGCTGTGCGGTAGCCAACTTTTCCTTGAGATCCTTCTCGAGCGTGAGCCGGCATTGACCATGGCCGGAGATGCAGGAAGAAATTGTGGCCCTGATGAGAGTTCGATGGACGGTCTCAAGCAAGACTTGAAGATCCGCATACATTCGTCTTTGGAGAGTGGCTCCATGATTTCGGAGAGTTTCCGGCTCCATCTCTTGTAGAATTCCCCAACACTTTCATCCGCTTTACTGCTCGGTGGTGATTAAGTCCTCGCGACTTGTTTCCCACTCTAAGTTGGATGCATGCCGTTCCGGGAAGATGTTGCGATCTGTTCCCGGGTGTGGCGATCCGCGAGCTTGACCCTCGAAACCATCGTAACGGCCCGAGCTTTTGAGCGTATCTTTGGAAGTGGTCGGCCATTTCTTTGGAGGGTTGCTCCTTTTGCTCTCATGCGAGAACGTAAGTGTCGACGTGCGTTTGAGACATTCGGTTCCATCGAATCGGTCCATCTCCGGCATTACGAACTTGGCGGGGAGAGGCGTGACCATTCCGGATACTGTGGATTTGAACGTTTCTGCTTTGAGTGCTCATGGTGGCTTTCGGGTCTTTCATCTGCTCGACCATCCGAGGCTAAGGTTGGGTCCGGTGGTGGTGTGAGGCTCGGCGCGGGTGCTACCACGTGAGCGGTAGTGATTGGAGGTGGAAGGCTTGGTATATGAGAATATACGGGAGCCTTTTACGAGCTGTATCGGGGTTTGTCCCCGGTGTTTAGAGATTCGTGTATAGGCAACGGGACGAACCGGGAGGGTGCTTGAGGATATTGGCATCTGAGATGGTCGGCGGTGCGGCGGTGATATTGAGTGATGGGTGTAGCATTTGGTGACCAAAATTGACGGGGTTGCTACGAGAGGTGGCAACATGGAGCCTAGGTCATTTGTTTCCTTGGTTGGAAGGCATCCGTAAGTTGGCGGGGAGGAACATGATTGAAGGTTTGGTGAAGCTGGTTTTGGGGAATCGTCATCCTCTACCCGGGACAAAGTACCGTCGGCCCAGGGGATAGGCTGCTATACCACGCTCATTCGGAAAGGCTGTACCACGAAATTCTGGCGATCTTCTTTACGCCTCTTGTGAACCTCACAAGCCGGATGGCTTCTTCCAATGTCATATACATTACCGGTGGCGGGGGTCCTTCCCGTCACGATTTCTCGGTGAGCTAGACATGTCGGAAATTACAGTGAGAGGCGAGGAACCGAAGAAGCTGTCGGCAGCTGCCGTTCTTGTGATCTGGCAAGGCGGCGGCCGGAAATCTGAACCACTTTTGCTCATTGCGAGGAACGAAAGGAAGGGTTTAGGCTTCGGAAAAGGGTATTTGGCTCAAGGTTTTCGGGCTTGTGCAATGTGCGATTACCGATTAAAGTTTACTTAAAGCGCGTTTTCTCGAGTCCTAATTGGTTGGAAAAGAGCGTGTCTTCTTTTTCGCAACTAATCCTAGAGCTCTAATCGGTGGATCTCGTCACTACGCTTATAAGCCCCTCGTTTCCATTGTAGATCATCTTTCTCGGGACGGACTATCCGGCGAGGTCGATAAGGCAAGCGAGTTCCACCGACAAAGGAAAAAGTGAACTTAAGGCTAGGCGATCACGCAAACTTTCGACGTGTGCGGCGTACGGGCCACGGTCGAGGTCAACGTCCTTAAGTTAAGGCGGGAGTCGTGCCAAAATTTGGGCATGACCTCTCTGACTCGCTTGTGCGAGAGACCTTTAGCTTTTAGCGTTGGCCAAGTTGTGGGCGGCACGGTACATACGGCGAGGTTTGGTGACACGGCGTCACATTGAACCTTCGGGTATATTTTTCGGCAGAGCTCCGCGTCAAAGTCAAGGCTGAAAAGCTCAAGACTTCGGGTCGGGAACGACCTTTGGTCTAAAACTCTTGAGCTTGACTCGGAGCGGGGCCCCGCGTGAAAAACATACACTTAGGCTTTATGACACGAGCTAAGCCAAAAACCAACGGGGTCTTGGACAAAGTGTGACACAAAGGAGTGCATGGCTTACACGGGCTAGGATGGGATGTTTGGGACGACCCGTGCGCCCCGAAAGGTGTACAGCGGACCAATCGGAGTGCAAGCGATAAGGCCATCCCGGGTTAGGGGTTGTAGTGTGCGGTGTACCAGCGGCAAGTGCACGTGAAGTGCGGTGTTCGAGGACGGCAAGTGCGCGTAGTGTGCGGTCACTAAAATTCCTTTTACGAGTGAAAACGAGATTTTTCGAATGTGTCTTAAAGAATTTATGATGCACGGTTCAAAGAACTGACATGAAAATCAAACATGAATGGGAATGCACAAACATGGTAAGATTTTGAAAAGTTGACAATGTAATGCCTTTTGAAAAAAACCGTTCGAGGTTTAAAGTCACACACACACGAAAACGAGGAAGGGTAAACGAAAGTTTGACCCACGGAAGGCTTTTTAGAAAACAACGGTAGTTTTGAAAAAAGTATCTTGTCCCAGTAGTCGCCAGCCCAGAAATTACCCGATCTTTTCGCGCGCGGCGGAAAAGGCGGTTGTCTTTCGCGGGGTTGGTGTACGAGACCTCGCTTCACGGGAAGGAGCAGAATGAGGAGTCGCCACGCGGTTTTGTATTTTGAGCCCAAACGTTGAGAAACGGCTATTGCGAAAAGGTGTCGTTTTTATTGGTAGCAAAAACTTAGGAAAAGGCTTTGAAAACGGGGATCATTTTTATTGGCAGCAAAAACGAGTAAAAGCTTTTTAGTACCGAGAGATTGTTAGGTTCAGAGGTCACGTTACGTTTCGGGTAGAGTATTACGAGATCGCCCGAAACGCCTCGCATGACGAGTCTTTCTACCTTTCTCGAAATCTTGTGTGCGTGTGTGTGTGTCTTTTGAAATGGGGGCTTGAATGACAAGCTTAATCTTGGTTTGAGTGACAAACGTTGATTAGGTGACTTTGTTTGAAAAGACGAGCGTTTGAATGACAAACGTCGGTTTTGAGTTTGAAATGAGCGTTTGCGTGGCAAACGTCGACTTTGAGTTGAAATGAGCGTTTGCGTGGCAAACGTCGACTTTGAACCGGGCGAGTCATTGTTAACGATTTTTACGAGAAAAATATGTATTAAATGATTTTAAGTGTCAAATGGCGGCTTGGAGTTTGAAGATGAGCGTTCGGAGGCCGAACGTCATTTCGCGCGTTTTGAAAGAGAGTTCGACGGACGAACTCCGGTTTTGAACCGGGCATTACATTGTTAACGATTTTACGGGAAAAATGCGTATTAAATGATATGCGATCAACGAATCGGGTTGCGACTCGGACTTTTGAAAAGTAAATACTATCACAATCCAAACGGATCGGACTTGTAAATGACAGTATTTAAAGCGGTGTCAACGGAATCAAACGATCCGGAATTGTAAATGACGATCAACGAGGCCAAACGGCTCGGAATTGTAAATGACGATCAACGAGGCCAAACGGCTCGGAATTGTAAATGACGATCAACGAGGCCAAACGGCTCGGAATTGTAAATGACGATCAACGAGGCCAAACGGCTCGGAATTGTAAATGACGTGAAAGTAAACGGAACGGGGTCGGAACGCCGTTTTAACCCGTGATTACTTCTCTTACGGAAAGAGAAGAGGATCGAGGGGCTAAAACGTATCGGACCCCGTTAGACGGAGGCGTCTACATTTTGACAATGACGTTCGAAAGCTTGATTATAGCGGCGGCGCGTAAGCAGAGGCAGACGGAAGATTCAGAGAGAGGGAGTTATACCTATGGCTAGGGTCGACTCCTTTGGCTCGGGAGGTGTGCACGGGACACGGAAAGTTATTCGAAAGGTTGTTTCGAAGTCGTAGGGTGCGTATTTGATCGAAATACGAAGGTTTCACGCAAATCGAGGCAAAACGGGAGCTCGGGAGGGGTGGAAACCAGTTTGGACCGTGGGGTATGTGATTTTTGGTATCAAAATCCTCCTCTCTTGCCTTTGACAACAACTTCTATTTATAGGGTGAAAATTGCAGTAGGAGTCGTGGGACTTGGGTGAATTTCGGGGTTTTGGGAATTTTGGAAATGCAGGGGACTTGTTGGCAATTTCGGGAAAATTGCACAGTGAGTCGGCCGGACTTGGCTTGTAAACCGGGGTATTTTGGTCTTTTGGCCTTGATTTGTGATTGACGAGTGACTAGAGGGAGGTGGCATGCGGGACACGTGTCACTGTGACTCACCGAAATGTGGGAGTTCGTTCCCGGTCCCGGTTTTGTCCGTTTTTTAAAATAACGGTCAGGAAATGTCCGAAACGCCCGAAAAGTGCCGGAAAATGCGTTTTCGGGGAAAGCCATACTTTTACGTGAGATGTCACGTGCTAAGTACGGTTTGACGTCGGGATGCACGGGGCGATCCGGGACGTCTCGTTGGCACGCAGCGGGGAGTTTAACGAGTTAGGTTAACCTGGAGCGGGCCGGTTAACGGATTTCGGTTAACTTTCGACGGATTTGGACGATCCGGATTTGGGTACTTACGAGGATGCATAGCAGAGGATCTTGTGGTCCTGGTGATTACGATGAAACCGGGATGGAGGTTTGGTAACCCATCGAACCCCGAGTGATAAATGGATTTGTGAAAAGCCGTGTGAGGAACAAGCGAACCGGTACCATTACGAGGAGGGCTCTTGAGCGCTGGCCCCGAGAACTGTGTGGTGGCATTCCAAACTGTGGTTGTGAAGGTCCGGATTGATCGGTTCAGCTGCGGTGGGATTCCAATCTGTTTGTGGCATTCCGAGGTATCCCCAACCGTGAGAGGACATTCCGTCGACTTTGTCCCCACCGAGGAGCCTGTGAGCGGATTCGTCCCATCAGGCTGCGGGGATCCGGTGGTCGACCCGAAGATCGAGGAGCATGGGTTCTGGTAGCACCGAAGGAGGTTGGTAGTGGCATGCTGGAGCAGTCGGGGCGACGAAGATTAGGATTGGAGTCTTCCTCTTCTTCCACGGTGAAGGTGCCATTGGGGTTAAGTGTAACGACCCCAACCCTAGGCATTTATTTTAATATTATATTAGATGCTTTTAATATTTATGCTAGCCTTTTGTGTTCAATCATGTCTTTAAATTCGTAAATTAAGATAAATTGGGTGAGTAGTAAGATTGGAATCTTTTGAGAATTTATTGGATATTAAATAAAGAAATTTGGAGAAATAATAAAAATGGAAAAATGATAAATAGTACAAGAAGGTAAATGGGTAGGATGAATTATTTGAGTAAAGGTTAGTTTTAAATTTTAAAAGGAAAGCCTTAGTTTAAATTTTGTGGGAGGGGGGCCAAATTTTCCTACCTTCCTCCTAAAGCCCCAAGTGTCCCTCCCCCATACACCCTCCTTGGCCGGCCCCCCCC
Organism: Adenophora triphylla var. japonica; assembly: GCA_022495995.1. Classification (NCBI taxonomy): domain Eukaryota; kingdom Viridiplantae; phylum Streptophyta; class Magnoliopsida; order Asterales; family Campanulaceae; genus Adenophora; species Adenophora triphylla. Next base: position 28,347 of record JAFEMH010005506.1, read on the forward strand.
CTCTCCATCATCCTCCTCTTACTCTCCTTCTCCCTCCTTCATTCAACATTCATTCTTCTCCTAGCAAGAAAGCTTGAGAGTTCCATGGGAGCTCTCAACCCCTCTTCTTGAAGTCAAGCCATTCTTCCATCATTTTCAAGTCCAAGGGTAGTTTTGAAGATGGATCATCTAGGAGAGTCCATCAAGTGAGAAAGATCAACCTCCCATTACAAACCCTAAAGTGAGTTATTATGACTTTCCTTCCTCTATATGCTCATGAATTAATTGTTGTTATTATTATTGTTATAATGGTTATGGGATGCCTTGGAGACCTTTTTGGAGTTGAGGAATTAAATAATGTTATGGGATGTTGTTGTTCATAAGAAGGGATTAAGAGTACAAGAAAAATGGGTTAATGTTATAGAAAAATGTTATTGTACATGGAAGTGTTAAAGAGTATAAGAAAATGGGTGGAGATTAGATTAGAAAGAGTTAACTTGAGATGTGGTAATAAATTGGGTGGAAAATCAAGTTGTAAATGACTTAGGTTTATGTTATCTTGGGGTTTAAATGATTTAATATGAAAAGTATGAAGTTTAGTAAGCCTTTCTAAGTTCACAAAATAAGGGAAATTTAGTTTGGAACAATTTGATTTAGGTTGCTGAAGGAATTTTAGTCTGTTCTGAATTCTGGGTTCAGAGCACGAGTCGTGCCCTGTGGCACGAGTCGTGCCTTGGATGGGGACGAGTCGTGACTAGGGATAAAGGGAAGTCGTGCCTTACTGGGGACGCCAGATTCAGGGGAAGGTCAAGGGGGCACGAGTCGTGCCCTGGGGGACGAGTCGTGCCCTGGCCTGGTTTCAAGGTATCAACTTTAGAGCTGTTCAAACCTAATCAAACTCGAACCAAAATGAAATCTCTTTAACCTAGATTAAAGTAGAATACTTTGGCTTCACAATGACATTCTAAGTGATCAAGATGGAATAGTGGAAGTACTTTAATTGTTGCTTGGAAAACGTTAGCTAACCTAGTTTGGTAACTAGACAATTATGATTCCAACTTGGTAGATTCAACTTAGACCCTTAAAGAGGCTAAGTATTATTGTATAATGAACGTGTAGGATGGATTAATGATACTTCCTTGCCTTACTTGAGTTCATATACATTGTTTATATTGTGCATAGTGTGTTAAATAAATGTTGTACTATGATATTGGTTGAACATGAGTATATTTTACCATGTGGCTATATTGTTTATCCCCTTTGTGGATTATTTGGTATTGATATATTGTATCCCGGCGTGGATTATGTGGTTATATGGATACCTTACTTGAATGTATACTCGTTAAGGGTATTATGCATAGTGTATTACTTAAATGTTGCATTATGGTATTGATTGGCATGAGTATACATTACCATGTTGTTATATTATTATCCCGTTTTGTGGATTTATTTCAAGTATCTATTATGTGCTTGAACGTGTTTATGTTCGGGTGGGTATGATGGAATTCAATCAATTATGGATTTGTTCTATAAGTGATTGAAGGTACATCATACCGGTGACCCTTCCCCACTCTGTGGCCACAGGGTGGGGGCTGTGCAAGCTACTGTACTGAGCGATAAGTAGCCTTTACATACTGCTGCGATTAGGAGAAACCGGGGGAATGCTCTGTATGAAGCCAACGGCTCTCTGCAGTGGCGATGATAGTATATGATACTCTAAATATAGGGGTCATATATGTATCCTGTTTTTCTTATATGGATCTCTGGGGTATGAGACCTATAAGCGGTGAATGTGCATGGGGGCAGTTCACCAAAGAGTGGAGTTTTACTCCCACGTTGTACGACTTATTGTTCAGACGGGAAAAGGTAAAATGAGGTAACGTAAGGTGTTTACCGCTTTCATAATGTGTTAAGTGTTGCCATGCTACGTGTTGCATCTTGTATGGCATCTTGCTGCATCCATAATAGCTCATTGAGATTTATTCTCACCCCTCTCCCTTTACTGTTTTAGATTCCGAGACAGGTGGACCAGCCAAGTAAGGGCGGTGAGGAGTTTGGAAGTTTATTGTTGGAAGTGTCGGGGTATGATTAGGTTGGTATAGAAAGAGTACGTTGGTATAATTCATTTGTGGAATTGTATTTATAAATCTTTACTTTATGTTATAACCGAGGCCTTTTGTAATTAAAAAAACGTTTCTTACTTTCTAAGTCAGTCAATTATTTCTCCGTTGTGAAAAGGTGTAGGTTTATTTTTAAATGGTTATAATAATTGTATTTTATTTTTGGAAGTTAAATAAAAGTTTTAAAAGATTAGGAAAAATTGGGTTAGAATGAGGATGCTCCAGCTTGGGACACGTGTAGGTTCCGGGTCGGGGTCCTCACAGTTGGTATCAAAGCTCGGTTAGAGTTCTCGGGTAGAGTCTAGCTGAGTGAGAGTGTGCGATAACTTACGTCGAGAGTTTAACGCAGGAATTTGATCAAAGACAGGAAATGATATTGACCATCCAAGGAATCAAGGAAAGGTGAGTTAAGGAAAGATAGATTCCTCCACCATCATTTGAGGTATTTTACCTGTCTCAGGAGTTAGGGTTCATACTTTTATAAATCCCTGTTCATTCGTTCTCACGTGGCATTACATTCACCTTTTATTTGCATAATTGGCCTAAGAGTTGCCTTATGTGTTGGAGGTTCTACTCCGATGGGGTCGTACCTCGAATCATCCTTAATTATCTTGGTAATTGTGATTAAGTGGGCATGTATTGCCGGTGGATTTGGTCGAGTACCTATCCGTGAATCATCGTTATGTTAACCTAAATTACTTGAGTAGTTGTTGTGTTTGAGGAGGACTGTCGCAAGAAGCGAGTCTCCTTATCTACGTTTGATTTACCTCTGTGTGTAATTGAGTCGGGTAAATTATTAATAGATATTATGTCACATACGCGTAATTGTCGAAAGTATGACCTAATTAAGAGTGATTTATGGTTGTGTACTTGCGTGAGTCATTATACATTGGTATCTCGTGGGGAGACTAGAAAAATGGGACTAGTATTGGAAAGTGATAGTCTAAGTGGGATTATATGGGTTATAAAATATCGCGAGTACGAGATCTTATAGAACCAATATATCTTTGCCTTATGTGCTATTAGTTGATTAAGTGGTGTTTTCTAGGTGAGTTTCAAAATGGGTTTTCATCAGGTATCATACCAGGATATTGAGATTTGGAATTGCTATAAGGTATTATTTTGGCATTCGGATTCCTAGATAGAGGACACTAATTGGGATGATGGACTTGATGATTCATCTTGGGAAAGTAATTGATAAAGAAGATAATGAGCTTAGTGAATCTCCATAAGGGTAAGTTGTTACTATAATTAGAAAAGATGATACTTGGTGGCTATTTATAAGGTTATAGAGATCTTAAATAGGTAACTGTGAAGAATAAGTATTCGTTAGCACTTGTTGACGATTTGTATGACTGATTTTAGAAACTAGTAGGATACTCAATGGTTATTAGTTGAATTTTTCGGAGTGTTACAATTTCCGTGGAAAATTGCTTTAAGGATATACTTAAGACAACATTTATATATAGTATGACCATTTTGATTTGTGGATTGTGTATTAGTTATGGAGAGGTGAATAGGGTAAATACGAAGAAGTATAATAGATACAGTTATTGGTGATTTAAAGGATCAACTTCAGAAATTGGTAATATATGTATATGGTTCGTTTTGAGAATTGATTATCATTAGTTGAAAAAATGAGGATGAATCTTACTGGAAGACAGGATACTTTAGGATGATTATATACTATAAGTCGACTTAGTTACGTGAATCACATGAGGGATTAGTGTGATGCTTGAAAGATATTGAAGTTATACGGATTTTGAGTTGTTGATGGTTATTGAGAGTTAAGTTAGATTATACCGTAATGTTTAATCGAAATTTGGGAATGATTGATATATGTGAAGTTCTAATTATATTTTCTTATTTAGAAAATTTTGATATTTAATTGGGAACTAGATGTTGCAATACGTTGTTACTAAGTACAATACCAATATTAAAGGTAGGGAATAGATGACTCAAATTAAGTAAAAGTGTTGAATATACAACTTGAAGAATTATTGAATTGAGGATGATTTACCTGGTTTATAAGCTTAATGATTGTTTAGTGTTATTTATCGGAAATAATAATAGTATGGCAAGATTGTGTTTTCTTATAGAGAAATTAACTAAGTATAAATATTATAAGTGGTGGCTATACTATAAATAGAGGTCAAACAAGAATATTATGTTGGTATTGTTTAATTGTGTTTTAACAATTGAAAGTGTGTGTTGAACTTCGGTGTGAGCATTTGTACCCTTCGGGGATAATTGATTTAATAAGGCTGGTGAACCGTTTTTGTGTACATTAAAATCGCGAGTAATTTAACTATCTACAACTGGTATGGGACGGTTGTAGATAATTAAATCACTCGAGTTATTTTTGGTAGCTTATCAATCTTTTGAAAATTTCTTAAAAGTGTGAGTGGTTTAGTTAATTAAAACTGGTATGGGACAGTTTTAAATAAATAAACCATTCGAGTCTCATTTGATTTCATTTTATCTATCCTTGGAATTTTGAAAGATGTTGTAAATTTTCGAAAGATTGGTTATTTTAAAGATATAGTTTGTACAGAAGCAAGTAAGAAGGCAACCTAGTCCCCCTATAGTGATTGATTTCATTAAAGTTTTGATCCGAGAAATGATTTGATAAATGGTGGAGTTGTTATTGTGTCGGTCGCAATAGACTCGGTTTTTGTTTTGGAGTTGGAACGGCTCCGTTGTGGGCGGCCAACCATTTGATTTGATTATTGATCTGTCTCTGGACCTGAAGATAAGTGGAACATTGAATTGTGTTATATAGTCGACCAGTGTTCCGTTTATAGAAATCATGATCGTATTAGCATGTTCATATTTATTATTTCATGGGCAGTTATTTGATGTTTATATCATGAGATATTTATTGATAAGTCCTCATATATGTTAGGAGATAGTTTGGTTGTATAAACCCCTGATGAGTGAGTTTTACACTCATCCATTTAATATTTTATAAACTTATTCTTTGCTTAATCCTTGAGTTTTGTGTGTTTTAATGGTTGTTTTTAGTGTTTATTTAGTTTTCAGGGTCTAAGTGAAGATTAAGCAAATTAGAAGCATTTTGTGCCCACTTTGGAAGTTCGAAGGATCAAATCATAATTTTCGGAAGTTCAGGGACCTTATTGCAATTTTGGAAAATTGAGAGAAAAATTGGTTAAATAAAGTCCGGGCGTAGTGGAAATAGGAAGTTCAAGGTCGGAAATTTTACGTAAATTTTTATAATGTCCAAAATGCGAAAAAAGGTGACGGTGTAATTATGGGACGAACCGAATCCAAAGAGGGTACTAAATGCAAACAAGGCCAAGGCAATTGAAATTGCAAGGGCCGTGGGCCGAGCAAAGATGGGCCATTGGAGATGGACTGGCCGAGACATTGCAAGGCATGGCCGAGGAAGTCGGTTTGGGCCAAGGAGTTTGGGCCACGCATGAACATGTGCAACAAGGAATGCCAAAGGTTTTGGGCCTAGGTTGGGTTGATTCATGTGGTGACTGTTCACATTTTGCAAACCTATTTTGCAAACCTAGGAGTATTTAAAGGTTTCACTCAAGTTTGGCAAAACGTGGGTATTTAAGTAGTACGTGGGTATTTAAGTAGGAAATTAATATTATTTAGATTTTTTATTGTTTTTTTCAGCTTTATATATGAACTTTAGGAATCATCTTTCATGGAGAATTTTTCTTAGAGTTTCTTGAGTGTTTTTTATTTTCCATGGAAAGCTAAATCTAAATTCTTGGGATTGGAGGTAACATTTTATGTTCTAAGTTTTAATTTTCATTATTATCATTGTAAGTCTTGGGATTATCAAGCGCTTCTTAATGCAATTTTAGAATATGTATGTTGCATGCCATTGTGTTCTTGAATGATCTTGAATTATAATTGTGAACCGCCAAATTCGCAATTGTAATTAGTCTTTGCTTGATAATTATAATTTGTTGAATCCCCGCCAAAAGATTCATAAGAATTGTAGTTCTTGATGTTCTTCTTTTCTTAATGGGTTTTCAATTAATCTATGAACGGGCCAAGGGAATAGATTAATTGAAAATACTTGATTGCAAATCACCCGCCGAAGTGTCCCAATCATAATTTCGTAAGAACGAACCCCAAGTATACTTTGATTGATGATTATTGAAATTTGAGCATAGTTGTGAACCCAATCCCGGGAATTCCGTTCCATTTTTATTATTAAAATCTTTCTTAAACAAATTTAGTTATTTCTTCAAAAGCTTTAGTTTTCGAAACAACAAAACTCTCATTTTTATTAAATCTTTTGTCATAGCAATAATTTTCTACTTTAAAATACGTGTCTCGGTGGTTCGACCCTACTTACCCTATCTACAAATCAATTGTAGGTAGTTTGAGTTGGAATTTATTTTTGACGCAATTCGACGTTCGTCAAAATTTGGCGCCGTTGCCGGGGACGCGTTTTTAAAGTCGATTTAATTATTTGCTATTGTAAATATTATTTTGTATATATTTTTGTTTTAACTTAGTGTCATTCAAATGGACTCAAGGATGTATAATTATGACATCTATGGGTCGTTTGGAAATTGTGGATTATACTCTCATGGTTCTTATGAGTGCCCTTCGGGGACATATTCTTTTGAGTATTATCCACAAGAAGGGAGTCCATTCCATTCACAAAGTCAAGGAGAGAGTAATCCGGGTTGGAGAAATCATCCCAATTTTTCATGGAGAGGTAATCAATGGCAAGGTCATTTTCAGCAGCAATACCAACCCCCGATGCCACAACCGCAGCAACAAGGGCCTGTGAGGCCAAGGGTTGAGGAAACTTTGCGAAAGTTTATGGTGGTCTTGCAACAAAATCAGGTGGCCAATGACCAAAGAATGGGGAACCAAGAAGCTTCAATGAAAAAACTTGAGAAAGAATTGGACAAATTGTTAGAGGCAGTGAGGAATCGAAATTCGACCCTAATCCATGCACAACCTAAAGAACAACTATTGGGGGACTCATTGGGGAACTTTGTCTATGAAGACTCCGATGAAGAACTTGAGAACGAACTACAACAAGAGCCACTTTTGGAAAATGAAGTGGAGGATTTTGTCTATGAAACCTCCTATGAAAATTCTAGTGAAGTGCAATTGTATGATAGTTCGGGTTGTATGGAGGCGGAAGAAATTATAGAGAAATCATGGCATGAGCAAGTTGATGAAATAGAGCTTGCTCTATATGGTGAGATGCGGGACAATGAATTTCGAGAAGAAATGGTCATTTTCGCCAAGATCGATAAGCCATGTATGAATGAACACCAACCTCTACTCATGGAAAATGCCGATGACGAATTCTCCATCATTTTTGTGATCCCTCCCATCTTTGAAGACGGAGAAAGTGGCAAGGACTCCCGTGAGAAGAAGCCCAAGAAATTCAAAAGTCAAAAATTCCCTTGGGTCCTAAATGGTCATATATCAAAGGGAATATTTATGGGGCTAAAACTGAAAGTGAAGACCCGCGAGACGGTGAAGTGGGCAAAAGGAAGGAAAGTGAAGGTTAAGATAACCTTGGCATCGGTCTAGCTAAATGACCTTAAACAAAGGCGCTACTTGGGAGGCAACCCAAGGTGAGTAGTTTAACTTGTAGTTTCTTTATTTTAATCAAATTAAAAAAAAAATAAAAAATTTATTGTTCCTTTGTTTTCTTAGTTTAGATTTCATTTGTAGTTCCTTTAAATGTTTTCAATTAAAAAAAAAAAAAAAAAAAAAAAAAAAAATTTGAGTCGATTTATTTTAATTTATTTTTTTTTAGTGGATATTATGCTTTGGGTTTGTTTTCGTGGTGATGTGCAGATCAGGAATCAGAAAAAATTTCACTGTTAAGGTGGGCGACCGCCCAATGTGCTATGGGCGACCGCTCAAGTTAATTTGAAAAGACTGTCAAACTGCTGGACTGATGGGCGACCGCCCAAAGGTTGTGAGCGACCGCCCATAGTGAGATTCTGGCGTTGATTTATGCCCTAAATCCTTCCCATCCTTCGCCATTACCAAAGAAGAACCAAAAACCCAAAACCCTTCTTCTCAATCCATCTCCAATCCTCGCCGAAAAAAACCTCCTCCACCAATCCCCTTCAATCACCCAAGCCCTTCTCAAAGCCGTCCTCCTCCTTCCCATTACTGCCGCCGCCCTCCTTCTCGTTTCCCTCTCCAAAATTCAACACCCAAATCACAACCGGCCTTCCTCCCGTTCCAAACCCAAACCCCAAATCGGAAACCCTTCCACCGGTTCCAACGCCTTCTACTTCCCCTCCATCACCATTACCGGCCAAAACATTCATCAAGTCCCGCGACTTCTTCCCTCCATACCACTCGCAATCTCCTTCTTCCCTTTTCCAAAACTCTTCCCGTCGCCGCCCTCCTCACCAATTCCGCCAAAATCCTCCTCTCCCAGCCTCCTTCCCGTTACTGGCCGGTCCGCCGTCGTTCCTCTCCTCGCCGATCCTCCTTCCTCCTGGTTCCATAGCGTAAAACCCACATCCTCTCGTTCCAACCCGCCAAAGCCGCATCGGACATTGTTTGCTGAGCCTTTTGCCTTGTTGAATCTGGGCTGGCCGCAATGTCGATCGCGTTGAAGTTTCTCCACGGATGCACCTAGGCCGTGGCCCGTCACGCCAACCTTTCAAAGAAGGAGGTCTTCTCATGGCAAATAAGAAGTGCGAGTTTCCATCGGGATCTTATAGAAACCACAACAAAGGTTACGCACCTTGAAGCCAAAATCTCTTGGTGCGCCAATGAAAAACTTGTGAAGATTTCGACATGCCAAGCCGGGCACAAGCTTTCAAAGGAATGACCCAGCTTAAACAGGTCCGAGTAGAGTGCATGAAACCGCTCTTTTCAAGGCAAATAATATTCTATCAGTGCTCTAACCGGTGGGAAGACCAATGTTGCTATGCTTGCTATTCTTCAACCGTCATTGCACAGGAACGATGATGGGGCATTTAACCATAGCGATTACAAGATTGTCTATGTGGCACCAAATAGGTATGATCACATCCGAAGTGGGCATTTTTATTTGGGGCGTGATCGTGTGGCAAATCATATTGTGCTTCCGGATAAAAATTGAAAGTGGGTTCGTGATGAGCTAAATTGGAAGTTAGAGGACCTTGGTTCCGAGTCAATTCCGGAGTCAACGGTACCTCGTTTATGTTTGCCCCCACTACCGGGTAGTGGTGCTTCTGTGGAAGTTATGTTGGAGAAAGTTTTGGTGGAGTTGGAGTCTCAACGAGCATGCATGGAGCATATAAATGCAAATGTGGAGAAGTTGGATGCACGGGTGAATAGCATTGCCCGTCGTTCGGGTCTTTCGGCTGATTGAGGTTGTAAGTATTTCATCCTTTTTATTTATATTTGTTTTTTTTTTTTCTTTCTTTTTATTCACATTAGGGACAATGTGCGTTTTAAGTTTGGGGGTGGGAAATGTATATATTTGGTGTTGGTGTTTCTTAGTGTAGTTTTAATTTAGTTTTTATGAAAAAATGAAAAAAGAAAAAATTTTGAAAAAATTGAGAAAAAAATATAGTTAGCTATGTCCTTTCTTGTATATATAGTCGTTATTCATTCTTGGTGTTCCAGATAATTGCATGTGATCTTTTGTGACCGCTAATAAGGATAATTGGATGTGATAATGTGTATATGCGAGTGTTGGTATATTTTTGGTTAATTGTGGTACATTACTTAAGAGTTATAATTGTGCCTTAAATCTCTTAGTTGTAGTTTTGTGTATTCTTGGAAACAATCTCTTTGTTGATAACTTTTGATCCTTTTTTATAAAGTTCATAGTACACCATCATCTTTTGAGTTAGTGAATTTGTTTATCAAATAGCAACATTAGGCGAATTGTAAGATGAATACTCATTGGTTGTAAATGGAACCCCCCCTTGTTATCTTGAGAAAGAAAAAAAAAAAAAAAAATAAAAAAAAATAAGGGAATGAGAGCAATGGCAATTCAATTGATAATCGGTGATACCTCCAGATGCGTAGATTAATTGGTTAGGGATTATTCTAGCTTAACCAGATTTCTGGGTATGCAGTAGCGTTATGGAGGAAGAGCTTTACCGCCGTGATGGTCCGTACCAAGCTCGATACCGAAGTGGCTAACTCTCAAAGCCTTTAAATAAATCTCTACTTAGTATTAGGGGCATGGAGTTCGTCACTACAAGGTGTTCCCTACTTGAACGGTAGTAGATTTTAAAATGTGCTTAAATGATCAAGTTTGGGGGGGTTGTAAGTGATTCATGGGAGTATTCATGCTTTGTGTTTAAAAAGTGTTGTTGTTTGATAAATAGAGTCAATAAAATAAAAGATGATTGGTGTACTTAGTTTTGTAAAAATGGATCTTGGTTGTGAATAAAGGGAGAGATGATATTTGCATTGAGATTTATGGTGTAATTATTATGGTTAAGTAAGATGCTACAATTAATGGGAAAATATATTGATACTTGCATAGTAAAGGTATTTTATCCCGCGGTTGATTGTAATGTGTGATTTGTGCAATTGTGGAACATGCAAGAATGTGGGGACATAGTTGATTATTTGGTAGAGTAGTTTGTTTTTAGTTTTGTGTCAGTTTAGTTTTATATTGTTTATAGTTTATTTTGGTGTTTGCTCGAGGACTAGCAAATGTATAAGTTTGGGGGTATTTGATGAGTGAGTTTTACACTCATCCATTTAATATTTTATAAACTTATTCTTTGCTTAATCCTTGAGTTTTGTGTGTTTTAATGGTTGTTTTTAGTGTTTATTTAGTTTTCAGGGTCTAAGTGAAGATTAAGCAAATTAGAAGCATTTTGTGCCCACTTTGGAAGTTCGAAGGATCAAATCATAATTTTCGGAAGTTCAGGGACCTTATTGCAATTTTGGAAAATTGAGAGAAAAATTGGTTAAATAAAGTCCGGGGCAGAGTGGAAATAGGAAGTTCAAGGTCGGAAATTTTACAGAAATTTTTATAATGTCCAAAATGCGAAAAAAGGTGACGGTGTAATTATGGGACGAACCGAATCCAAAGAGGGTACTAAACAGAAACAAGGCCAAGGCAATTGAAATTGCAAGGGCTGTGGCCGAGCAGCATGGGCCATTGGAGATGGACTGGCCGAGACATTGCAAGGCATGGCCGAGGAAGTCAGTTTGGGCCAAGGAGTTTGGGCCACGCATGAACATGTGCAGCTGAAGGAATGCCAAAGGTTTTGGGCCTAGGTTGGGTTGATTCATGTGGTGACTGTTCACATTTTGCAAACCTATTTTGCAAACCTAGGAGTATTTAAAGGTTTCACTCAAGTTTGGCAAAACGTGGGTATTTAAGTAGTACGTGGGTATTTAAGTAGGAAATTAATATTATTTAGATTTTTTATTGTTTTTTTTCAGTTTATATATGAACTTTAGGAATCATCTTTCATGGAGAATTTTTCTTAGAGTTTCTTGAGTGTTTTTTATTTTCCATGGAAAGCTAAATCTAAATTCTTGGGATTGGAGGTAACATTTTATGTTCTAAGTTTTAATTTTCATTATTATCATTGTAAGTCTTGGGATTATCAAGCAGTTCTTAATGCAATTTTAGAATATGTATGTTGCATGCCATTGTGTTCTTGAATGATCTTGAATTATAATTGTGAACCGCCAAATTCGCAATTGTAATTAGTCTTTGCTTGATAATTATAATTTGTTGAATCCCCGCCAAAAGATTCATAAGAATTGTAGTTCTTGATGTTCTTCTTTTCTTAATGGGTTTTCAATTAATCTATGAACGGGCCAAGGGAATAGATTAATTGAAAATACTTGATTGCAAATCACCCGCCGAAGTGTCCCAATCATAATTTCGTAAGAACGAACCCCAAGTATACTTTGATTGATGATTATTGAAATTTGAGCATAGTTGTGAACCCAATCCCGGGAATTCCGTTCCATTTTTATTATTAAAATCTTTCTTAAACAAATTTAGTTATTTCTTCAAAAGCTTTAGTTTTCGAAACAACAAAACTCTCATTTTTATTAAATCTTTTGTCATAGAAATAATTTTCTACTTTAAAATACGTGTCTCGGTGGTTCGACCCTACTTACCCTATCTACAAATCAATTGTAGGTAGTTTGAGTTGGAATTTATTTTTGACGCAATTCGACGTTCGTCAAAAGTTGAGGAAGGTAGGGATTGGATAGACATCATTTGGAAGATCCTTTTGGGAAGGTAGGAATGCTATTAAGTTTAACCTTGTAAAAAGTTGAGGAATCATTACTTGTTATTGATGAGATGCTACGGGCATGAACAATGGATGTTAATAGTTAATAGTACGTATGGTTACCAAGGGTTGAGTGCGTATAGTAGTAGTTGTTATTCTAACATTTAGATAAAACCGTATGAGGCATAGTTTGGGAAGAAAATATCGATCTCTAATTTGTTGGGGTGAAATTGGAGAGGCAAGACCTAAGATAAAGCGGCGCCAAAGTTTGATAACCCATTTGAAGTTTAGGAAAGGTCGGTGGTTTGACTTATAGACTGGCCTGGAGAAACTTATAGAGTATTTAAAGTTTTAATGTGATAATGTAATGTATTTAGTGACCTAAGTTGTATTACTTTATTTATTTATATTTTCTTTGAGGTCGTGAAAATTCGGATTAGTGATGATGGTATGATATTCTCGGAATATTAAGTTGTAGTATCACATTACTTATGAAATTGGAAAATCTTGGAAAAATCATAGTATTGGAGAGACTAATTGGGAAGTGAAGTCCTAGAGTGTTAGGGTTATGAAATGTATAGTAGAATCATGCCATTGAGAACCAAATTGAAAGTATTAAGTTAGAATGTGGGAAAGGTAACTTTTGCTATGTGATCCTTATAGTAAGCGACAGTCAAATTCGGGACGAATTTTCTTTAAGGGGGAGTGAGTGTAACGACCCCAACCCTAGGCATTTATTTTAATATTATATTAGATGCTTTTAATATTTATGCTAGCCTTTTGTGTTCAATCATGTCTTTAAATTCGTAAATTAAGATAAATTGGGTGAGTAGTAAGATTGGAATCTTTTGAGAATTTATTGGATATTAAATAAAGAAATTTGGAGAAATAATAAAAATGGAAAAATGATAAATAGTACAAGAAGGTAAATGGGTAGGATGAATTATTTGAGTAAAGGTTAGTTTTAAATTTTAAAAGGAAAGCCTTAGTTTAAATTTTGTGGGAGGGGGGCCAAATTTTCCTACCTTCCTCCTAAAGCCCCAAGTGTCCCTCCCCCATACACCCTCCTTGGCCGGCCCCCCCCCTCTCCATCATCCTCCTCTTACTCTCCTTCTCCCTCCTTCATTCAACATTCATTCTTCTCCTAGCAAGAAAGCTTGAGAGTTCCATGGGAGCTCTCAACCCCTCTTCTTGAAGTCAAGCCATTCTTCCATCATTTTCAAGTCCAAGGGTAGTTTTGAAGATGGATCATCTAGGAGAGTCCATCAAGTGAGAAAGATCAACCTCCCATTACAAACCCTAAAGTGAGTTATTATGACTTTCCTTCCTCTATATGCTCATGAATTAATTGTTGTTATTATTATTGTTATAATGGTTATGGGATGCCTTGGAGACCTTCTTGGAGTTGAGGAATTAAATAATGTTATGGGATGTTGTTGTTCATAAGAAGGGATTAAGAGTACAAGAAAAATGGGTTAATGTTATAGAAAAATGTTATTGTACATGGAAGTGTTAAAGAGTATAAGAAAATGGGTGGAGATTAGATTAGAAAGAGTTAACTTGAGATGTGGTAATAAATTGGGTGGAAAATCAAGTTGTAAATGACTTAGGTTTATGTTATCTTGGGGTTTAAATGATTTAATATGAAAAGTATGAAGTTTAGTAAGCCTTTCTAAGTTCACAAAATAAGGGAAATTTAGTTTGGAACAATTTGATTTAGGTTGCTGAAGGAATTTTAGTCTGTTCTGAATTCTGGGTTCAGAGCACGAGTCGTGCCCTGTGGCACGAGTCGTGCCTTGGATGGGGACGAGTCGTGACTAGGGATAAAGGGAAGTCGTGCCTTACCGGGGACGCCGATCGGGGGAAGGTCGTGGGGCACGAGTCGTGCCCCTGGGGACGAGTCGTGCCCTGGCCTGGTTTCAAGGTATCAACTTTAGAGCTGTTCAAACCTAATCAAACTCGAACCAAAATGAAATCTCTTTAACCTAGATTAAAGTAGAATACTTTGGCTTCACAATGACATTCTAAGTGATCAAGATGGAATAGTGGAAGTACTTTAATTGTTGCTTGGAAAACGTTAGCTAACCTAGTTTGGTAACTAGACAATTATGATTCCAACTTGGTAGATTCAACTTAGACCCTTAAAGAGGCTAAGTATTATTGTATAATGAACGTGTAGGATGGATTAATGATACTTCCTTGCCTTACTTGAGTTCATATACATTGTTTATATTGTGTATAGTGTGTTAAATAAATGTTGTACTATGATATTGGTTGAACATGAGTATATTTTACCATGTGGCTATATTGTTTATCCCCTTTGTGGATTATTTGGTATTGATATATTGTATCCCGGCGTGGATTATGTGGTTATATGGATACCTTACTTGAATGTATACTCGTTAAGGGTATTATGCATAGTGTATTACTTAAATGTTGCATTATGGTATTGATTGGCATGAGTATACATTACCATGTTGTTATATTATTATCCCGTTTTGTGGATTTATTTCAAGTATCTATTATGTGCTTGAACGTGTTTATGTTCGGGTGGGTATGATGGAATTCAATCAATTATGGATTTGTTCTATAAGTGATTGAAGGTACATCATACCGGTGACCCTTCCCCCTCTGTGGCCACGGGGTGGGGGCAAGCAACCGTAGCGAGCGATAAGTAGCCTTTACATACCGCTGCGATTAGGAGAAACCGGGAATGCTCTCGTATGAAGCCAACGGCTCTCTGCGATGGCGATGATAGTATATGATACTCTAAATATAGGGTCATATATGTATCCTGTTTTTCTTATATGGATCTCTGGGGTATGAGACCTATAAGCGGTGAATGTGCGTAGGGCGGTTCACCAAAGAGTGGAGTTTTACTCCCACGTTGTACGACTTATTGTTCGTACGGGAAAAGGTAAAATGAGGTAACGTAAGGTGTTTACCGCTTTCATAATGTGTTAAGTGTTGCCATGCTACGTGTTGCATCTTGTATGGCATCTTGCTGCATCCATAATAGCTCATTGAGATTTATTCTCACCCCTCTCCCTTTACTGTTTTAGATTCCGAGACAGGTGGACCAGCCAAGTAAGGGCGGTGAGGAGTTTGGAAGTTTATTGTTGGAAGTGTCGGGGTATGATTAGGTTGGTATAGAAAGAGTACGTTGGTATAATTCATTTGTGGAATTGTATTTATAAATCTTTACTTTATGTTATAACCGAGGCCTTTTGTAATTAAAAAAACGTTTCTTACTTTCTAAGTCAGTCAATTATTTCTCCGTTGTGAAAAGGTGTAGGTTTATTTTTAAATGGTTATAATAATTGTATTTTATTTTTGGAAGTTAAATAAAAGTTTTAAAAGATTAGGAAAAATTGGGTTAGAATGAGGATGCTCCAGCTTGGGACACGTGTAGGTTCCGGGTCGGGGTCCTCACATTAAGGCTAGCGGCCAGACCATGGCTCTTAATAGCCTCCATAAGGCTATTCAGTTGTGCTTCCTGTCGCACTCTCATCTGTTCTGCTAACTGATTCCACTGCGGTTCTGTCTGAGGAGTCCCGGGAGGCGGAGTGACGTTGTCCCCCTCGTTACCAGCTGATGCAGACATTCTGAAACCCGGAGTTGAAACAAACGGTGAAGCTGACGATGCGCTTGATTCTTCCCAACTGATCAAACGGTGACCCGGTGCCCGAAACCAAGCTTTGTGCGGAGCTGCGGGGGAAAGACACGAGGGTTCAGATGGTGGGATTTGAAGGAAGGTAGGTGTTTGGGCTTAAGGCTCACGCAACATGCAGTTATTTGTTCATGTTTACTTAAAACACGCTTTATTAACCTAATCGGTTGGAAAAGATTGCTCTTCTTTTTCGCAAACTACTCGATTCTGGATCGGTGGGCCCCGTCACTACGTCTATAAGCCCTCGTATTCCACCTGTATTTCGACCTCCCGGGGTGGACGGCCCGGGCGAGGGTCCTATAGAGGCAAGCGGATCCCACCGACCGAAAGAAAAACGATCCTAGAAGTCGGCGGGTAATCGAGTCTTAACGAGCATTCGATGTAAATTACGGACAAAGGCGACGTCAAAGTCAAGATCACGTCCGAGGGCTCGACAAAAAGTCGGCATGATTTGGGACGGTAAATGTCCACAGTTGACTTTGACTTGTCGTCAGTTAGGCCGTAATTAGGCATGGAATAACCGTTAATCCTTGATGACTCAGTGTCATGCTGGGAGTCAGTGTATAATTTGTGCCGCCGAGCCAAAGTCAAGGCGCCGGTCAATATCTTGGTCAAAGTCTGCGGCGGAAAACCGGCATGACTTCGACTGATTAGGGACCCGAAAGATATTGAGTCGGTATGCCGACAAAGGCTTGAAAGGAAAGGTCTATACACAGACAGGGCATGACACAGACCAGACTAAAAACCAACCGGGTCTCGGACAAAGTGTATCACGGACAAGTGCATGGTCGACACGAGGCTCCATGGGATGTTTGGGTAGTCCTGTGCTCGCACCGAGAGGCGTAATAAGACCAAACGGGCCGCGACAAGGATTTTCCCGGGTTAGGGACGTAGTGTGCAGTGTAAGGCCACGTGCGCGTAGTGTGCAAGCAGTCTATCTTCTTTTTCTGAGTAAAATAGAGATTTTTTATGTGTCTTAAAAGGCATGATGCATGATTCTTTTTTTGAAAATTTTCTTTTTTTTGAAAATCCTTTTTTTTTTTGAATTTTTTTTTTTTGAAAATTAATGAACACATAAGCACATAATCACAAAAATTCCAACAGTTAGGGACATGATTTCCGACAGTCAAAATTTTGACTTTTTCCGAGGCGGCCAAAACAAACACGAAAATGTGCAAAAATCAACACACACAAAACAAAGGATTTCAAATGTCGGGACGGAAGCTTGACCCTCAAAAGTTTTTTCTTTTTTTTTTGAAAAGATAAAACTTGTTTATCCCCAGCGGAGTCGCCACTGTGATGTACCCGATTTTTTTTTGTGATCAAACGGAGTCGCCACGCCATTTTAATTTTGAGGGCCAAAACTTTGAAAAATGCCCGAGATCAGAAATTTGGGTTCGGAGGTCACGTTACGCGCCGGGAAGGACGTTAGTGTGCACCCGGCGCGCCTCGAAAAACGAGTCTTCCAAACATTTGAAATCCTTTTGTTGTGTGTGTGTGTGTGTGTGTTTTGACCAAAATAATTTGAAACTGAGAAAAGCAAAAATTGGGATCTCTTTTGAAGACTTTAAACTGATCCCATGATTTTTTGGATGATTTTTGGTTTGAAATTTGGTACTCAAAAGACCTTTTGAAGTTGGAAATTATTTCTGCCAGAATGAAAAAGGCAGTTGACCCTTGACTTTGAAATGGACTTTAGGGATTCAAAAACTCAGAATCTGGGAAAAGTCCGAGAATGAAAGTTGCTTAGAACACCTTAAATAGGGTTTCTGCAAAGGAACTTTCCATTTTGGGGGTGATTTGAGGGGCCAAAACCTTCTGGAAATCTCAGATATGAAATCTGGATTTCCAGAAACTGATGAACTGACCTTTAAAAGAAAATTTGAAAAAGGGAGTTTTACTCACACAAAAAATAAAATAAAAATATATATAGAAATCTCTGGATGTTGGCTACAAAAAGTATTTTGTAGTCAACACCCAATTCCAAGTTTTACTGGGTCCAAAAAAATAGGAAAATGGACTGAGGTCTCAGAACAATGCTACTGGACAGCAAGATGTTCTTGAGGGAAAATGTGATTTTTGGGGGATTTGCATCTATGTTCACCCCATTTTCATCCCTAGACTTGATACCACTACTTTTTGTTAAGTGGTTATCATATTCAAGTCATCCTTGGGGAATTTATGGGGTTTAAACATGTCCTTTGCAAAGGGAAAGGGGATATTTTGTAGAAATGAAATTAAAGAGACAAATCAACTAGAGATTTAAAATTTGGACCATATGAGATGGTCATTCATGAAGATGAACTTCAAGATGACCATCTTGGGTCAAAACTTAAGTTAAACTAGACATCAAGTAGATCCAAGTAAGAAGAACAAGATGAACAAGAAGTTAAAAGAGGATTTTAGGGTTTTGAGAAGGAGGGCTTTACCAATGGTGACACCCTATCTTCCTAGGCTTGGAATTTGACTTGAGGAGTATCAAGATTTGGTGTTTGGCTTGAGGAGTATCAAGGTTTGGTGTTTGGATTTGTGTTTGGAGTGAGATTGGGAAAGATTCAAGAGAAAATGGTGGCAATCTAAGGATTCCCACTGTTTTCTCCCTATTTTTCGCCAAAGTGCAGCTTCTATGAGCAAAGTGTGTTGTGTAGACTGAGAGAGGAGGGTTTAATTTATAGCCCTCTGTGATTTACATAGATGTCCGCGCGAAGGGGTTCGTAAGCGTGCACTGTTCATCTGCTACAGTGCTGGCTTTTGGACAGGAGGAATATTATTCAAAAAATTACAGCAGTTTGTTTTTCAACTTGCCTAATTCGGATTTTTCCAATTTCTTTTGCTTTTTGAGATTCTTTTCTTGGTTTAACTTTAAATGGCAATGCCCACTTTACCCTTGCTTTGTTAGAAAGGTTAGGGTTTGTTAGAAATGTTGGAAATGTTAAAACTTTCGTTAATTTTCTAACGAAAATACTAACGGCTCAAATTGGAGCACTTACACCCCAGTTGTGAATTTAGACAGTAGCGGTGATGAGACGGAGGATATGGAGGTGGATGGAGCTGGAGATGAGCCCTCAAGGGGGTCATCTACCGGTCTCTTTGGCTCTGAGAGCGCGGAGACCGAGGAAGATGACCGCGAGGAGGAAGACCGCATGGCTGCGGGCACGACCCAGAAGGCGACCGAGATCATTGATGCCTTTAATGAAGCTCAGGAGGGTGATGTCGCTGCCCGCGGCAAGAGCCATGCCGGTGCCTCGGCAAGAGCCATGCCGGTGCCTCAAATCCTGGCCGCGGTCATAGAAAAAAGAATAAGGAGGTGACCCCCACGGACTGGGATTCTTAAATATACACCACCTATGCCGTTGACCCCAAATGTTTCCGTGTCCGCGACCTTCAAGAAGTGGAGGTAAAGGGGAAAGTGAGGCCGGAGACGGTGGCAGATGTCTGCGGGGACAATAAAGCCTGCATTTTCTATAGGGTCCAGTTTGAGAACGGACTGAGACTTCCCCTTGATCCTTTCATTTCCAAATTTCTTAATTTCAACCGCTGCCTTCCCATGCACTTAACCCCCAACGCCATTCGAGCCCTTGTCTCCTTCATAGCGGTGTGCAGGGTTTTGAACCTTCCCTTTCTGGGCTCTATGCCTTTTATTCCAACCAAATAACCAATGGCAACCTCGGGCTAAAAACCAAGAACAATTCTGCCTACACTTTTTCTGCCCCCACCAATAAATATGACCAGTGGAACCAGAAGAATATTCTGGTCATTGAGTCTAGGTTTGGGTGGCCCTTTGCCAGACCCAAAAGTCTTGTTCATGTTAGGGTTTCCGCTAGATCCTATCCAAACCCGCTCGCTTCTGAAGAGCTACAAGTTGCCTTGGCCACATACCTAGCCCAGTTTGTGAGCGAGAGGGTGCAGCCAGTCTTTGATGTGGGCGCGATCATCAATAATGAGCCCTTGCTGATCTTTTCAGGGGTGGCCCCTCAGAGGGAGGGTAGTTGCTATGCCCCTAGGGTGGCCATTGGGCCCTAACTCCGTGATCCCGATTGGAGGGTTCACGAGTTTTATGACTTTGAGGCCAACTGCAAGACTTGCATGATGGGCGCGGTCTGCGAACCTCCCGAATGGATCGGTCTCTTTTTCTGTCTTTGTTGAACTGCTTACTTGCTTCTCACTTTTTGAATTGCTATCTAATCAATTTTTTTTTTCAGAGTAGATCCAGCAGAGTATTCTTGAGATGGCCCCTAAGCTTTCTACCCAACAAATGAAGGCAAGCAAAGTAGTTGTTGTGGGTGTCTCTCTGCCCGTAGTTGAAAAGTCTTCCGGCGCCCAGCTGGCCGGGGCAAAGGGAGTCCCCACTTCCAAAGTTCTGCCCCCC
Organism: Adenophora triphylla var. japonica; assembly: GCA_022495995.1. Lineage (NCBI taxonomy): Eukaryota > Viridiplantae > Streptophyta > Magnoliopsida > Asterales > Campanulaceae > Adenophora > Adenophora triphylla. The sequence goes on from JAFEMH010005506.1 coordinate 48,678, forward strand.
AAAGGGCCTCCACCGACACCTGTCCGCGGCCCCAGTCCTCCTTCTAATCGCACCATCTCCACCGGTCAATCTGATCGGACCAGGAAGCGGGCTGATACTGAAACCGAAGGTGCGGGCAAGGACAAACTGCAAAGGACCCATCGATCTGATGTGGCTCATGTCCAAGCCTCCACTTCCCTCGCCAGAGGGGTAGAGCTGTCAAACGGGCCGGGCTGAAATATTAGCGGGCCTAGTAAAAGTCAAGTCCGACCCATGTGAACATCGGGCCTCCGGGCCTATGGGTCAATCCAAAGTTCAAAGCAGTGTTCTAACCTCCAAGGCCAAGGCCAAGGCCAAGGCCACGGCCGAATGTGCGTGCAAACCCTGACTTCAGCCTCAATATATACCCAATAGCCAACATTCTACTTTCTTTATTTTTCGATGTGGGATATCCTCCAAGGCCAAGGCCAAGGTCACGGCCGAGCCAAGGCAAGGCGCCGAGCTAGGCAAGGCCATTTACTTTCTTTTTCTTTCGATGTGGGATATCCTCAAGGCCAAGGCCACGGCCGAGCCAAGGCAAGGCGCCGAGCTAGGCAAGGCCGTTTACTTTCTTTTTCTTTCGATGTGGGATATCCTCAAGGCCACGGCCAAGGCCAAGGCCGGCCAATCCCAATGCCATGGCCGAGCCAAGGCAAGGCCAAGGCCACGACCAAGGCCAAGGCCAAGACCACAGCTTGGTTGATGGATATGTTCAGCAGTGACTTTAAAGGATCACTCCAATCCACACTTGTCAACTGATGAAGCTAGATAGTTTTTTTTTTTTTTAGTGTGTTGACTTTGTCATCTGTTTCATCGGGCCGGGCCTTTTCGGGTTTTTCATGTTCGGGGCGCTTGAACCCAAGGGCCTACCGGGCCGGGCCAAAGAGGCCCGATTTTTTTTGGGCCTTCTAATTTGAGGCCCAAGCCCTTAAAAAATCGGGCGGGCTGGACCGGGCCTATGGGCCGGGCTCGATTTTGACAGCTCTAAAGAGGGGCCACAGTCTGCGCTCTTTCTTATCCTCTTCTGCCCGTCGGCACGCGTGAAGCTGCATGGGGCTTGAAGAACAAGCTCGAGACTGTGCCCGCGATTAAAGGGGTGGATCTCTATGCCCGCGGAGGGTTTCAATCAATAATAGGGCTTGGTCTTTTGAACAGGCTCTACGCCCCCGACATCTACAAAAATGTTAGAGCCAAGGAGAATGCATCCACCCTGATGGGTGACATTGGCCTTTCGGTCACTGAGGTAAACTTTAGTTTTCTTTTTATCTTCGTATCTTTCCTTTTTCCAGACTGGTCACTGATCGAAACTCTCCTTTTTGTAGCTGAGCAACAAGGTCATGCGGCTGCTGAGAGAAATCTCTGATGAGCAGGCTACCAACTACTCCGAACAGACCAAAATTTTGGCTGAAAAGTCCAAGGCCTTGATGAAGGCAGAGGAGAAGGTGAAGACTATGATTAACACATTATACTTCATAATTCTATTCTCTTCCATTTTTGTTTTATTCACGAAATGATTAACACATTATATATAAAAAAATTTAAGAAGATGGTTCAATAAACCAAAATCTCAATTCTTATTTTATTTTTTTCTTGAAGTTTTAATTAACAAATAAATTATCAATAATAAACTCAAAAATTGTGTAAAAAAAGTGGATGGATAATATTTTAAGCCTGATTTTTTTTTAAAAATCTACATTATAACAATTAGCTAAAAAATCACTTGATTTGAAGAAAAATTAAAGAAGAAAAGGAAAAAAAAGGTTTTTATAAAAAAAATTAATAATTCAAGAAAGTATAATTTTGAAGACACTTGTTTCAATAAAAATATATCATCACATTAATCTAATAATATTCGGATTTTGAAAAATATTTTCATGAAAATATTTTTCGAAAAATATTTTCCTTACCAAACAGCCGAAAACATGTTTATCTCATTTTCCGGAAAACATTTTCATTTTCCGGAAAACATCTTCATTTTTCGGAAAATATTTTAGAGGAAATCATTTTTCGAAAAACATTTTAGAGGAAATCATTTTCCGGAAAACATTTTACATTGAAACAAACGGAGCCTTATTATTCATTTTTATTTCAATAAATAAATGATACTCCCTCCGTCCCATTTCAAACCGAACTTATTTCTCTTTTGATCCGTCTCACCTCAAATCAGATTATCCAAAATGTCAAACATTCTTCACTATTTCTCTCCATCATTATCTCTATTACTTTACTTTTATACTTACAATATCAATTAATTTAATATTTATCCCACTTATTCTCTTTGCTACTTTGATTTTTATATTAACAACTTCTCTTTTCTACCTCACTTTTCCTTAATCATTGTGCCAAAAAAATTAATCCGATTTTAAGTGGGACAGATGAAATATGTACTTTAAAATAGTACTATGTGTATTTGGATTTTTATTTATTTATGATTTTTTTTTTAAATATGTTATCGCCTTCATCGCATACGGTGTACTGCTTAATTTAAAATAATGGCATTAAGCACAAACGCCACTAGGGGTGAGTGGTTCGGTTCAAATCGCGGTTCGGAACCGAACCATATCAAACCATGCAGTTTAGTTCGATTTTCAAGTAATCGTGGTTTGGTTCGGTTTCAAAAATTATCAGACGGTTTGGTTCGATTTGGTCACGGTTTGGACCCCCAAACCACAGTTCGAGACCGCGAGACCGAACCACCAAACCGAACCAATAAATAAAACCACCAAATCGAACCAATAAATCAAACCACCAAACCGTTCAATATTAACTGTAGATATGTATATCTTTCATTTTCATCTTACATTTAGATTTGAAAACCCCTAATTCTATTCATAGATTTTAGCCCATAACTCTTTTTTCTTTTGGTTTATCTTTTTGTAATCATAAACATTGAAGCACAATTACAAGTTTTGTTTAAACATTGAATCTCTTGAACCGTGGTTTGAATTGTGTAAACCGCGGTTCGAACCAAATCGAACCAAACCATGGCGGTTTAGTTCGATTCAATTTAATTTTTTTCATGATTTAATTCAATTTTAGATTTTTTCAAACTAATTAATAGTGATTCGATCTATCTGTATATTGACCCAAACCAAACCATTTACCCCCTAAGGCCCTGAACGCCACTGATCCAAGTTCAAGATTGGCGCCAAAAATGTCAAACAAACACGGTCCTGGATAGTGATGTGCGTCACTGCACGACAACGACTTTTATAGCTTTTCCTTTCCTTGCGCGGCACATATCTTAGTGGGCCTTACTCTTTTTTATTAAATATTAAACACAAACATTCGTGGATATTTACCTTATAATGTTCTGACTACCCGTCAACTCCATCTTGAGCACCACGCATAATCTTCCACACAGTCCCACTCCACTTGGAGTCCACCATTCGTTCATGGAGAAAAACAAACATGTCTTTTTCTTTATGAATTAATATAAATACAAACAAAATTATATTGCACTCCCCAGTATATGCTCCCAAGATAACAAACAGTAGTCCACCGCCGATTGAAGGATCAATTTGACCAAACAAAACCCACAAAACCCTCTTCATTTTCCACAAAATATGGAGCTCCTTCATCGGTCATTCATGGCTACAATGACCGCCGGCAATTTCAGTTTCCTCCTAAAACCCATATTTTCACGTGAGTTCTCTGCTTCAGTCCACCTTTTATTCTTGTTTATTCTGCTTATTTCATGGGTCTGGAACAGGTTCAAGAATAATCGTAGTGAGACTCAAAAACAGAGTCTTGGCTCTACTAGGGTCTTCTATTATAAGCCTACATTGTTTTCTTGTTTGGGTTTTGCCCTTTTTAATCTTGTCTTGTGTTTATTGATCAACTTTTATTGGTATAGAAATGGTTGGACTGATGAAAAGATTGTAACCCTTTTCGATTTTGGCGTCAGAACACTTGCTTGGTTAGGTATAGCTCTCTACTTGCACACCCTTTTTTCTAGTCAGCCTGAATCTAAGTATCCCACTGTAGTAAGGGTTTGGTGGGGATTTTTCTTTGCAATTTCCTGTTATTGCCTTGTGATTGATTATCTGCATTACAAACAGCACCAATTTTCACCTATTTTGGTGTCCGATGTTGTATCGGCCTCACTCGGTTTGTTCTTTTGTTATGTGGGGTTCTTCCGCAAGAGTGAGGTTGAGGATAGTAGAAATACCCATCTTGAGGAACCCCTTATTGGTAGTGAGTCAAACAAGTCAAAAATTGGGGGTGAAACCTATAGTCCTTATGTCAATGGTAGTATTTTCAGTCTTCTCACTTTTTCTTGGATGAGTACTTTGATTTCCATTGGCTTCAAGAAGGCATTAGACCTTGAGGATGTTCCTCAGCTTGCCAAAATCGATAGTGTGGAGGGTGCTTTTCCAATTTTGAAAAATAAGGTAGATTCGGATAGGATTACCACTCTTAATCTTGTCAAAGGGTTAGTTTTAACCACGTGGAAGGAAATAGTGTTGACAGCTTTCCTTGCCTGTGTTTATACGTTAGCTTCCTATGTCGGTCCATATCTTATCGACACTTTTGTTAATTACCTTAATGGGAACCGAGCTTTCAACAATGAAGGTTATGCTTTGGTGTCTGCATTCTTCATAGCAAAGCTTGTTGAGTGTTTGGCTCAGAGGCATTGGTTCTTTAGGCTGCAACAGGCTGGACTTAGGGCAAGGGCTGCCCTTGTTGCTATGATTTATCATAAGGGTTTGAGCCTTTCGTGTCAGTCAAAACAAGGGAACACTAGCGGTGAGATTATTAACTTCATGGCAGTTGATGCTGAAAGAATTGGTGACTTTGTGTGGTATATGCATGATCCGTGGTTAGTTATTTTGCAAGTTGGTTTAGCGTTAACTATTTTATATACGAATCTTGGGCTTGCTTCTGTTGCTGCACTCGTTGCCACTATTCTCGTGATGTTGGCGAATGTTCCATTGGGAAGTGTGCAGGAGAAGTTTCAAGATAAGTTAATGAAATGTAAAGATAAGAGAATGAAAGCTACTTCCGAAGTGTTGAGGAACATGCGGATTTTAAAGCTTCAAGGTTGGGAAATGAAGTTTTTGTCTAAAATATTTGATCTTAGGAATAATGAGGCGGGATGGTTGAAAAAATACATGTATACTCAAGCCGTGATCACTTTCGTGTTCTGGGGCGCACCCACTTTTGTAGCCGTGATCACTTTTGGTACATGTATGCTTATTGGTATACCACTTGAATCGGGGAAAGTATTATCTGCACTAGCAACATTTAGGATTCTTCAAGAACCTATTTATAGTCTTCCAGATACTATTTCAATGATAGCTCAAACAAAAGTTTCACTTGATCGTATCTCGGCATTCCTTCGTCTTGAGGACCTTCCGTCTGACGTTATAGAGAAGCTGCCAAGTGGCGCTTCGGACTCGGCGATTGAGATAGTTGATGGTAAATTTTCATGGGATATCTCGTCTGTTGACCCAACATTGAAAGATATTAACTTTAAAGTGTCTCATGGGATGAGGGTCGCTGTTTGTGGAACCGTTGGCTCAGGCAAGTCAAGCTTACTGTCTTGTATACTAGGAGAGATTCCTAAATTGTCAGGAAGTGTTAAGCTCAGTGGAACAAAGGCCTACGTTGCTCAATCTCCATGGATACAGAGTGGAAAGATAGAAGAAAATATCCTTTTTGGGAAGGAGATGAACAGAGAAAAGTATGAGACGGTGCTTGAAGCATGTTCGTTGAAGAAGGACCTTGAAATTCTTTCCTTTGGTGATCAGACGGTTATTGGAGAGAGGGGAATCAATTTGAGTGGTGGTCAGAAGCAGCGTATACAAATTGCACGTGCATTATATCAAGATGCTGATATTTATCTGTTTGATGATCCGTTTAGTGCTGTTGATGCTCATACGGGTAGCCATCTCTTCAAGGTAAATAATCCATGCTACTGTATTCTTGATTCTATTTAATTTAACGTGTTTTTGTAGTTCAAATGAATTATTTTCGTAATCTTTTTATTGTAAAATTATTGTCAGAAATGCTTGCTGGACCTTTTGGATTCAAAGACAGTGATATACGTTACACATCAAGTGGAGTTCTTACCAGCTGCAGATCTTATCTTGGTGAGCTATTGAGGCCTTCATTCAATATTTATTTTGTATACTTTTTGATTCCCGTAACTTAATAACTTCAATATCAGGTCATGAAAGATGGAAGAATTACACAAGCCGGAAAGTACAATGAAATACTAAACTCCGGCAGTGATTTTATGGAACTTGTTGGTGCACACAAGGAAGCTTTATCTGCAATTGATGCCATGGATGCAAGACTGGACTCTGATAAAATTCAGGTAAGCGAAGAAGAATCTAAGAAAATTATTGATACTGGCGAATCAAGAGAAGGTCAAAACGGTAAATCAGATGATAATGTTGGGCCAAAAGGGCAGCTTGTTCAAGAAGAAGAAAGAGAGAAAGGCAGAGTTGGTTTCTTGGTCTACTGGAAATATATCACTACTGCTTATGGAGGGGCTCTTGTGCCCTTCATAATTTTAGCACAAACTCTCTTTCAAGTATTTCAGATCGGAAGCAATTACTGGATAGCTTGGGCAACTCCCGTGTCAAAAAGTGTGGCCCCACAAGTTACCCCTTCTACCCTCATATTGGTTTTCGTAGCTTTGGCAATAGCAAGCTCCCTATGCATTCTTGTCAGAGCTGTTCTTCTTGCAACAGCAGGGTATAAGACTGCAACAATACTCTTCAACAAAATGCACTTTTGCATTTTCCGTGCCCCCATGTCTTTCTTTGATTCCACTCCAAGTGGACGAATTTTAAATAGAGTAAGTGACATCTGTTCCTTTCTGTTTTTTTTTTTTTCCTGATCAAACAAAATAGATTGTTGACTTTGAAGTAGAATTTTACTTAAACTAAGTCATATTTACAGGCATCTACAGATCAAAGTCAAGTTGATTTGAACATTCCGTATCAAGTTGGTGGACTTGCTTTCTCAGTTATACAGCTTCTAGGCATTATTGGAGTCATGTCACAAGTTGCTTGGCAGGTGTTCATTGTTTTTATTCCTGTGATCGCAATTTGTGTCTGGTTACAGGTAATATCGTTATTTGCTCATATTTTTTTCATTTTATATTTATGCGGAATTTCTGAATACTTTTTAGTATTGCTATTCCGTTTCTTTTAGACTAACACGTTTTCTTAAAAAAATATATGCAGCAATACTACATACCATCAGCAAGAGAGCTGGCAAGGCTGGTTGGAGTATGCAAAGCTCCAGTTATACAACATTTTGCTGAAACTCTCTCCGGTTCAACAACAATTAGAAGCTTTGATCAGGAACACCGATTTCAGGACACAAATATGAAGCTAGTAGATGCGTATTCACGGCCAAAGTTTTACTCTGCGGCAGCAATGGAGTGGCTATGCTTCCGCTTGGATATGCTCTCATCAGTTACCTTTGCTTTCTCCTTAATTTTCTTGGTCTCTATTCCAGAGGGAACTATAAGTCCAAGTGAGTGAAAAAAATCACCATTTTTTTAATCTTACTTATGGAATATGGCCTGCAAAAAAAAAAGTGTTCTTGACGTTTTCTTGAAATGATTTGAAGGTATTGCGGGCCTAGCAGTGACTTATGGGCTTAATTTGAACATGATACAAGCTAGGGTTATATGGAATCTCTGCAATTTGGAGAATAAAATTATATCAGTTGAAAGAATACTCCAATACGCTGAACTCCCTAGTGAGCCTCCTCTTGTTATAGAGTCAAATAGGCCAGATCATCACTGGCCATCCCACGGGGAAATTGTTATCCTCGAACTAAGGGTTCGATATGCCCCACACATGCCCCTTGTGTTGAGGGGACTTACTTGCACTTTCTTTGGGGGCAAAAAGACTGGAATTGTGGGAAGAACTGGGAGTGGTAAATCAACTCTTATACAAACACTCTTCCGCATTGTTGAACCAGCTGCTGGGCAAGTTCTGATAGATGGTATTGAGATATCCTCTATAGGCCTGCACGATTTACGGTCAAGATTGAGCATAATTCCCCAAGATCCAACTATGTTTGAAGGGACGGTGCGAAGTAACCTGGACCCACTTGAAGAGTACACAGACGAACAAATTTGGGAGGTGGGATTTTTTGCTCAAGCTTTATGTTGAAGCTGTTTTAGTATAATGTTGCGTTTTAGCTTAATGTCTTTCATTGTTTTAGGCTCTCGATAAGTGTCAGCTTGGAGATGAAGTTCGGAAGAAGGAAGAGAAGCTTGATGCAACAGGTTTGTGTCTCACTATATTTGCTAAAACAAAATTTATCATTATTTGTATTGGTAATGCTATAGTTACTGAGAATGGTGAGAATGGTGAGAACTGAGAAATGTCTTGTTTTATTTATTGCTTATATATTTGTTAAATGTTGTAGTTACGGAGAATGGAGAGAACTGGAGTGTGGGTCAAAGGCAATTGGTATGTCTTGGGCGTGTGTTGCTGAAGAAAAGTAAAGTCTTGGTTCTTGATGAGGCCACTGCATCTGTCGACACAGCAACTGATAATATGATTCAGCAAACACTAAGACAGCACTTTACGGATTCTACGGTCATAACAATTGCGCATAGGATTACGTCTGTGGTCAACAGTGACATGGTTCTGGTGTTAGATCATGGTCCGTATAACCTCCCTCTTAATAATTATCATTTGAGCACTTTTTATGCACATATATAGTAGTTATTTTTAATGTTGATTATGATTTTTGTGAGTGCTGTGCAGGGCTGATTGAGGAGTACGATTCACCGCAGAAGCTGTTGGAAGACAAGTCAAGCTCATTTGCGAAGCTGGTGGCGGAATACAGTGTGAGATCTGATACAAAATATTGAAAATAAATGATGGAATAGCCAGAACCAGAAGTGGCTCATTGTTTGTATTGGAAGATGATGATGAAGAAGAAGATAGTTTGATTAAGGTTGTCTTATTCATGTTGCTTAATGCATGTGAAATTCTGTAGTTCATTGAACATGAATAACTGGCCGTATTATTGCACTGTCATAATCATTTTTCTTTATTGTCTCGGCTTCTTTAGTAGTTTCTCTATCAACTATGTCCTCCATTATAGTTGTCAAATCGTTTTCTTGGAGGTTATTCTCATCAAATTAACCCTCTTGGGAGTTTAGCTGACCAAAAAAAAAATGGGACTAGAGCTTAGTTGTTGTTGTTAATGGGAGTTTCACTGCCGATTTGAGTCATGTTTATTGGACTGCATTGTTAAATGAGATTAAATGAGACTATTAGGAAAGATGAAGACGGGGTGGGTGGGGGGTGGTGGTTTATGGACTTCTTCGAACGCCCAACGATGAAAATGAGACAATGACATATTAAAGGTCCAACACAATGTAAAATATTTTGAAGAAGTGTAAAAACATTTTTGTGTACTAAAATATAATGTAAAATTTAGTAGTGTAGGTAGAACTTGTTAGAAATGGGTTGACAAAATATGGTTTGACCACATTTTGACCAAAATTTCAAAATAGTTTCATTTTCTGTAAATGAAAATAAGTTGCAAAATTAAAATCTACATTTAGCGTAGATTAGGAAAATGTATTTATTTACTCAAAACCATTTCCGGGTGAATAAGAAATTAATGATCAAAAAGTGCCACTTGAAATAGGTTTTACGAAGAGTTTGTGAATATGGAAAGTCATATCCCACATTGCCTAGAAACCATAAAGTTAGAGAGGATTTAATATTCATCAACTTGTGTAGGATAACAATCAAGTGTTATCCTTCTACCATGCAACCTAGTGGAACTTGGGCCAACCATGCAACCAAGTCGGCTATTGGTCTAGTTTTGTTCTAGCTCAAAATGGACGCGCGAAGGGCGGAATTGGCGCACTTTGCACTTCGCATCGGGAGCTGTGGAGCCTTAAACTTTTGACGAAATTCGGCTCGATGGTGGTTCAGTGGTTTGGTTCATGGGCGTGGATTCGGTGCGGCTCGGTTCAGCTTAGAAGGTAGGTTGACATAGCCAACGCATGATGCCAAAAAGACGGTGGCATAGAAGAGTGAGCGAGGAGAGTAAGAGCCAGATTATTTATTGTGCGAATCTTATGTTCAGCTTTACCATTTTAGGGTGAAGTGTTAAGGACACGCGAAACGAAAACCCATCCCATTGTTATGACAAAAGGAACAAAATTGCCCATTGAATTCACCACCGTTGTCACATTGAAAACATTTTATGGGACGTTCAAATTGAGTGGCAATGTATTTACTAAACGACAAGAAGACGGAGTAAACTTGATTTTTGTTACCAAGTGGAAACGTCCATAAAAAGTTTGTGTAGTCATCAAGGAGAAGAAGATAATATTTATGACCACTAGAGCTAAGGACGAAGGACGTCCATAAATCACTATGCACAATATCAAATGGCACAGAAGTAGTAGATGCAGAAGGATAAAATGGAAGCTTAACATGCTTTCCAAACACACAAGAGTCACAAATACCATCCAAACTAGACGTCTTACATTCAATAAATTTATTCTTGCAAAGGGAGCGAAAAATAGGTGCTCCCGGATGACCTAAACGACTATGTCATAGGCTAGGACTAATAGCTGCAAAAGTAGATGGAGTAGTGTTTTGTAGGCCAGATTTGGTGGTAATTGGGTACAAATCGCCAATGCTATCATATCTCATGATTGGAACCCCCGTCCGAATATCCTTCACAGAAAATTCAAAAGGATCAAATTCAACGGTGGCATTATTAGCAGAAGTGAAATGACGAACAGAAACAAGGTTTTTGATTAGTTTTGGTGCATGAAGGACATTTGACAGAATGAGTGGTGGATGAGGAGATGATAATGTTTTGTGTCCATACCCAATAATAGGAGCAGCAGTACCGTTGCCTACAATTATAGACTTATTATTTGTGCTCAAATTAAAATAAGACGAGAGAGTACCTGCCGACGACGTCTTGTGTGAGGTAGCTCCGGTGTCCATATAGAGGTTGTCGTCCGGAACATTAAGGGACATGGTGTGCATGGCGGAGTCAATGTCTGTGGGCGTATAAAATGGGGAAGCATGAACCTGAGTATTATATGCTTGAGCCGGGCGTTGACCCAAGACCCCATGTTGACATGTAGGTGGTGGCCTAACCCAAGGAGTTGTGGGATACGGACATGGAGGTGTTGCCCAACCTGGTGGCGACCAGCCGACGGGAGTTTGCCACCACGGAGGTGGCTGCTGCCATCCATGCTGATTGTTGGGCCGCTGCTGTTGATTTGTGCCATACCCTCTACCGTGACCTTCCTGTCCACGATTCTGATTATACCGGTTACCCTGACCACCATTGTTCTTTCTACCACGACCGTCTGTGCTACGCTGCTGTCCATATTTGGAATGTGTCCCTCTGCCCATGTCCTTTGGCACCTGTCCATATCCGGAATGTGTCCCTCTGCCCATGTCCTTTGGCACATCATTGCTGGGATGAGAAACCATCAAAGAAGTGGCGGAAGCCATACTAGCTTGCTTGGCCTTCCGTGACTCCTCCATAACCAACCTACTACGAACTTCAAAGAATGTAGGGAGAGGGTTTATTTGCTGAATAAGTGTCGCCACACTGTCATAGCTTTCATTTAACCCCGCTATTGTCGAAAGAACCATGCGGTTGTTTGAGACCGGGGCACCTACATTTGCCAATTGATCTGCAAGTGATTTAATCTCCTTGCAATACGCGGAAATACTTGGAAAATTGTCCAGCAGCACCTGCCAAAATTGATTTTCCAAAGTGACAGCCCTCGAGTGTTTGTTGTCATGAAAAATTCCTTAAAGGCAGTCCCATGCCTTCTGTGCCGTAGTGTTTGGCTCGATGATTGTCTGCATTAAGTCGACCGAGATTGTCCCATATATCCATTGAAAGACAAGGGCATCAAGACGAGACCATACTTAGGGTCAGCCGGATTGTCGGTTTCCTCGCCTTCATCATCTGATGTCGGAGGAACGATGTGGTCGATCACAAGAAACACACGACAGTAAATCTTGAATAGCTCTGCCCAAGAAGCATACTTGTTGTTCTCCGTCTCAAGAACAATCGGGATAAAGTTCTTGATGTTGTTAACGGTGAAAGCCGGATGAAGTTTAGTAGCATCAGCCATGGAGACAGAGAGAGAAAAAGAAAAGAGAAAAGAAGATGCTGCAACAGGCGTTAGAGAAAGAAAATGGTACGGGCGTACGGCTGCTACTAGGGTTGTGGCTCTGATACCATAAAGGAATACAATCCGTGCCTTTTCCCATTGCATACGTAAATATTATATACAAAATACAAACTAATATCTAGGCTATCATTTAGGATCACATATTGATCTACCTAATATAAAGCATTCCTAACTAATGTATACTACCTAATCATTTAGGATCACATATTGATCTACCTAATATAAAGCATTCCTAACTAATGTATACTACCTAATATAAAGGATAAACATTCCTAACTAATGTATACATAATATTTACATATACTCCCTCTGTCCCGGTAATTGCTTCACCCTTTTGGGGTGAGCACGCAAATTAAGAAAATTGGTGAGTGGAGAAAATGTTGTGAGTGTAATAGTAAAATAGGAGAGAGAATGAGTGGAGGAAATAGTAAATTTGAAAAATGTTGTGAGTGTAATAGTAAAATAGGAGAGAGAATGGGTGGAATAGTAAAGATTCTTTGCCATTTTAGGAAAGGTGAAGCTTTAAACGGGACACCCGTTTTGGCAAAAGTGAAGTTATAAATGGGACGGAGGGAGTATATTCTATCACTCCCAAGATAACAAACAGTAGTCCACCGCCGATTGAAGGATCATTTTGACCAAACAAACCCCACAAAACCCTCTTCATTTTCCACAAAATATAGAGCTCCTTCATCGGTCATTCATGGCTACAATGGCCGCCGGCAATTTCAGTTTCCTCCTAAAACCCATATTTTCACGTGAGTTCTCTGCTTCAGTCCACCTTTTCTTCTTGTTTATTCTGTTTATTTCATGGGTCTGGAACAGATTCAAGAATAATCGTAGTGAGACTCAAAAACAGACTCTTGGCTCTACTAGGGTCTTCTATTATAAGCCTACAGTGTTTTCTTGTTTGGGTTTTGCCCTTTTTAATCTTGTCTTGTGTTTATTGATCAACTTTTATTGGTATAGAAATGGTTGGACTGATGAAAAGATTGTAACCCTTTTCGATTTTGGCGTCAGAACACTTGCTTGGTTAGGTATAGCTCTCTACTTGCACACCCTTTTTTCTAGTCAGCCTGAATCTAAGTATCCCACTGTAGTAAGGGTTTGGTGGGGATTTTTCTTTGCAATTTCTTGTTATTGCCTTGTGATTGATTATCTGTATTACAAACAGCACCAATTTTCACCTATTAAGTTCTTGGTGTCCGATGTCGTATCGGCCTCACTCGGTTTGTTCTTTTGTTATGTGGGGTTCTTCCGCAAGAGTAAGGTTGAGGATAGTAGAAATACCCATCTTGAGGAACCCCTTATTGGTAGTGAGTCAAACAAGTCAAAAATTGGGGGTGAAACCTATAGTCCTTATGTCAATGGTAGTATTTTCAGTCTTCTCACTTTTTCTTGGATGAGTACTTTGATTTCCATTGGCTTCAAGAAGGCATTAGACCTTGAGGATGTTCCTCAGCTTGCCAAAATCGATAGTGTGGAGGGTGCTTTTCCGATTTTGAAAAATAAGGTAGATTCGGATAGGATTACCACTCTTAATCTTGTCAAAGGGTTAGTTTTAACCACGTGGAAGGAAATAGTGTTGACAGCTTTCCTTGCCTGTGTTTATACGTTAGCTTCCTATGTCGGTCCATATCTCATCGATACTTTTGTTAATTACCTTAATGGGAACCGAGGAGGTTTCAACAATGAAGGTTATGCTTTGGTGTCTGCATTCTTCATAGCAAAGCTTGTTGAGTGTTTGGCTCAAAGGCATTGGTTCTTTAGGCTGCAACAGGCTGGACTTAGGGCAAGGGCTGCCTTTGTTGCTATGATTTATCATAAGGGTTTGAGCCTTTCGTGTCAGTCAAAACAAGGGAACACTAGCGGTGAGATTATTAACTTCATGGCAGTTGATGCTGAAAGAATTGGTGACTTTGTGTGGTATATGCATGATCCGTGGTTAGTGATTTTGCAAGTTGGTTTAGCGTTAGCTATTTTATATACGAATCTTGGGCTTGCTTCTGTTGCTGCACTCGTTGCCACTATTCTCGTGATGTTGGCGAATGTTCCATTGGGAAGTCTGCAGGAGAAGTTTCAAGATAAGTTAATGAAATGTAAAGATAAGAGAATGAAAGCTACTTCCGAAGTGTTGAGGAACATGCGGATTTTAAAGCTTCAAGGTTTGGAAATGAAGTTTTTGTCTAAAATATTTGATCTTAGGAATAATGAGGCGGGATGGTTGAAAAAATACCCGGATACCGCAGCCATGACCGCTTTCGTGTTCTGGGGGTCACCCACTTTTGTAGCCGTGATCACTTTTGGTACATGTATGCTTGTTGGTATACCACTTGAATCGGGGAAAGTATTATCTGCACTAGCAACATTTAGGATTCTTCAAGAACCTATTTATAATCTTCCAGATACTATTTCAATGATAGCTCAAACAAAAGTTTCACTTGATCGTATCTCGGCATTCCTTCGTCTTGAGGACCTTCCGTCTGACGTTATAGAGAAGCTGCCAAGTGGCGCTTCGGACTCGGCGATTGAGATAGTTGATGGTAAATTTTCATGGGATATCTTGTCTGTTGACCCAACATTGAAAGATATTAACTTTAAAGTGTCTCGTGGGATGAGGGTCGCTGTTTGTGGAACCGTTGGCTCAGGCAAGTCGAGCTTACTGTCTTGTATACTAGGAGAGATTCCTAAATTGTCAGGAAGTGTTAAGCTCAGTGGAACAAAGGCCTACGTTGCTCAATCTCCATGGATACAGAGTGGAAAGATAGAAGAAAATATCCTTTTTGGGAAGGAGATGAACAGAGAAAAGTATGAGACAGTCCTTGAAGCATGTTCGTTGAAGAAGGACCTTGAAATTCTTTCCTTTGGTGATCAGACGGTTATTGGAGAGAGGGGAATCAATTTGAGTGGTGGTCAGAAGCAGCGAATACAAATTGCACGTGCATTATATCAAGATGCTGATATTTATCTGTTTGATGATCCGTTTAGTGCTGTTGATGCTCATACGGGTAGCCATCTCTTCAAGGTAAATAATCGATGCTACTGTATTCTTGATTCTATTTAATTTAACGTGTTTTTCTCTTTCAAATGAATTATTTTCGTAATCTTTTTATTGTAAAATTATCTATAATTATATAAAGAGGGAAGTGCATAAGAGCACTCATTTTCCCTCCAAAATAAAGATGATTCTAGAATTTAGCTATTTTAAGTGCACCAATATCAAAGTAATGTAGAAGATCTTTAATTGCTTCCTTCAAGTAACCAATAATTTAATTAATGATTAATGCTTCCTCAAATTTTCTTAATTACTCATTTCTCTCTTTTTAAAGATCACCTTCACCCAGTTCCACACTATTGCACCTTTTTTATCCTCCTCCCCAATATCACATTCATAAAACTGTTTTCACTTACAAACAATCAATTTTGAATATTTCTTCATGATAAATTCTTAATTTCTAAGATGGGCAGAAGTCTAAAATGACAGTTAATTTGCTAAGCATATTCTAAGGAGAAATAACAATAGCTATTGATTTATCGAATTATTTAGACCAACTTTTTTATATTTTCTTTATTTAAAAAAAAAGAGACACTAATTATACTACAATAATGCTACTAATTACCCCTCTGAATCACATAAAATGATATTTTTTCTTTAATTTTATTCAGCCACTTCAATTTAAGTAATTGTTTTTTGGGAAAAAATTATATTCATTGTAAATATATATATATATATATATATATATATATATATATATATATATATATATATATATATATATATATATATATATATATATATATATATATTTTGCACTTTCCTTATACACAACTTTTTATCCGTGCGTTTAACGCACGGGTGCTACACTAGTTGTCAGAAATGCTTGCTGGACCTTTTGGATTCAAAGACAGTGATATATGTTACACATCAAGTGGAGTTCTTACCAGCTGCAGATCTTATCTTGGTGAGCTATTGTGGCCTTCATTCAATATTTATTTTGTATACTTTTTGATTCCCGTAACTTACTAACTTCAATATCAGGTCATGAAAGATGGAAGAATTACACAAGCCGGAAAGTACAATGAAATACTAAACTCCGGCAGTGATTTTATGGAACTTGTTGGTGCACACAAGGAAGCTTTATCTGCAATTGATGCCATGGATGCAAGACTGGACTCTGATAAAATTCAGGTAAGCGAAGAAGAATCTAAGAAAATAATTGATACTGGCGAATCAAGAGAAGGTCAAAACGGTAAATCAGATGATAATGTTGGGCCAAAAGGGCAGCTTGTTCAAGAAGAAGAAAGAGAGAAAGGCAGAGTTGGTTTCACGGTCTACTGGAAATATATCACTACTGCTTATGGAGGGGCTCTTGTGCCCTTCATAATTTTAGCGCAAACTCTCTTTCAAGTACTTCAGATTGGAAGCAATTACTGGATGGCTTGGGCAACTCCCGTGTCAAAAAGTGTGGCCCCACAAGTTACCCCTTCTACCCTCATATTGGTTTTCGTAGCTTTGGCAATAGCAAGCTCCCTATGCATTCTTGTCAGAGCTGTTCTTCTTGCAACAGCAGGGTATAAGACTGCAACAATACTCTTCAACAAAATGCACTTTTGCATTTTCCGTGCCCCCATGTCTTTCTTTGATTCCACTCCAAGTGGACGAATTTTAAATAGAGTAAGTGACATCTTTTCCTTTCTGTTTTTTTTTTTCCTGATCAAACAAAATAGATTGTTGACTTTGAAGTAGAATTTTACTTAAACTAAGTCATATTTACAGGCATCTACAGATCAAAGTGCAGTTGATTTGAACATTCCGTATCAAGTTGGTGGACTTGCTTTCTCAGTTATACAGCTTCTAGGCATTATTGGAGTCATGTCACAAGTTGCTTGGCAGGTGTTCATTGTTTTTATTCCTGTGATCGCAATTTGTGTCTGGTTACAGGTAATATCGTTATTTGCTCATATTTTTTCATTTTATATTTATGGGGAATTTCTGAATACTTTTTAGTATTGCTATTCCGTTTCTTTTAGACTAACACGTTTTCTTAAAAAAATATATGCAGCAATACTACATACCATCAGCAAGAGAGCTGGCAAGGCTGGTTGGAGTATGCAAAGCTCCAGTTATACAACATTTTGCTGAAACTATCTCCGGTTCAACAACAATTAGAAGCTTTGATCAGGAACACCGATTTCAGGACACAAATATGAAGCTAGTAGATGCGTATTCACGGCCAAAGTTCTACTCTGCGGCAGCAATGGAGTGGCTATGCTTCCGCTTGGATATGCTCTCATCAGTTACCTTTGCTTTCTCCTTAATTTTCTTGGTCTCTATTCCAGAGGGAACTATAAGTCCAAGTGAGTGAAAAAAATCACCATTTTTTTAATCTTACTTATGGAATATGGCCTGCAAAAAAAAAAAAAGTGTTCTTGACGTTTTCTTGAAATGATTTGAAGGTATTGCGGGCCTAGCAGTGACTTATGGGCTTAATTTGAACATGATACAAGCTAGGGTTATATGGAATCTCTGCAATTTGGAGAATAAAATTATATCAGTTGAAAGAATACTCCAATACGCTGAACTCCCTAGTGAGCCTCCTCTTGTGAGTCAAATAGGCCAGATCATCACTGGCCATCCCACGGGGAAATTGTTATCCTCGAACTAAAGGTTCGATATGCCCCACACATGCCCCTTGTGTTGAGGGGACTTAATTGCACTTTCTTTGGGGGCAAAAAGACTGGAATTGTGGGAAGAACCGGGAGTGGTAAATCAACTCTTATACAAACACTCTTCCGCATTGTTGAACCAGCTGCTGGGCAAGTTCTGATAGATGGTATTGAGATATCCTCTATAGGCCTGCATGATGTCAAGATTGAGCATAATTCCCCAAGATCCAACTATGTTTGAAGGGACGGTGCGAAGTAACCTGGACCCACTTGAAGAGTACACAGACGAACAAATTTGGGAGGTGAAGTTCGGAAGAAAATATTTGATATTTAATTTTTCACACTCAACACTTTTTCCACTCATTCTCTCTCCTTATACTATAATAATATTCCTTAAACCCCGTGCCATTTCAATTTTTCTTAATATCGCTGGGACGGGGGGAGTAGATTTTAGTCTAGGGTGAGATAGTGATAAGAATGTTGCAGATTATGGCAGCATTTTATTTAAAAGCCCAATTACATAAGAAAATATTACTCTATTAGAAATAAAATATTTACCTTATGATATTCAAATACTTTGGATTCACTTCAACATATGGAATTGACGTTTTCCCCTTAGTTGTCTTCCAACTTAACCCTTTGTCCACATCGGCATGCACCAATTCTTCCAATGTTTGGTCATACCCTTCCAAGAGTATGATCCCTTTATTTCTGTTGATGGTAATGGGTATTAGGAATGCCTCATTGCTAATGTTAAGGTAATGTTCATAAGCTGGTGTATAAGGTTGCAAGTACTGAATAGTCGCATCTCTCATAAAACGATAAAATCTCATTTCCGTCGTATCAGATACATCAGTTGCTTCATTTTCCGCCTTAAAACACTTTACCACAACACTTTCAAGTTCCATTATGATTAACTAGGCTAGTTAATCATAATGGAACTTGAAAGTGTTGTGGTAAAGTGTTTTATGGCGGAAAATGAAGCAACTGATGTATCTGATACGACGGAAATGAGATTTTGTCGTTTTATGAGAGATGCGACTATTCAGTACTTGCAACCTTATACACCAGCTTATGAACATTACCTTAACATTAGCAATGAGACATTCCTAATACCCATTACCATCAACAGAAATAAAAGAAATAAAGGGATCATACTCTTGGAAGGGTATGACCAAACATTGGAAGAATGGGTGCATGCCGATGTGGACAAAGGGTTAAGTTGGAAGACAACTAAGGGGAAAACGTCAATTCCATATGTTGAAGTGAATCCAAAGTATTTGAATATCATAAGGTAAATATTTTATTTCTAATAGAGTAATATTTTCTTATGTAATTGGGCTTTTAAATAAAATGCTGCCATAATATGCAACATTCTTATCACTATCTCACCCTAGACTAAAATCTACTCCCCCGTCCCAGCGATATTAAGAAAAATTGAAATGGCATGGGGTTTAAGGAATATTATTATAGTATTAGGAGAGAGAATGAGTGGAAAAAGTGTTGAGTGTGAAAAATTAAATAGGAGAGAGAATGAGTGGGATGAATAGTGAGTGGATTGAAAAAGGCTCTCGATAAGTGTCAGCTTGGAGATGAAGTTCGGAAGAAGGAAGAGAAGCTTGATGCAACAGGTTTGTGTCTCACTATATTTGCTAAAACAAAATTTATCATTATTTATATTGGTAATGCTATAGTAACTGAGAATGGTGAGAACTGAGAAATGTCTTGTTTTATATATTTGTTAAATGTTGTAGTTACGGAGAATGGAGAGAACTGGAGTGTGGGTCAAAGGCAATTGGTATGTCTTGGGCGTGTGTTGCTGAAGAAAAGTAAAGTCTTGGTTCTTGATGAGGCCACTGCATCTGTCGACACAGCAACTGATAATATGATTCAGCAAACTCTAAGACAGCACTTTACGGATTCTACGGTCATAACAATTGCGCATAGGATTACGTCTGTGCTCGACAGTGACATGGTTCTGGTGTTAGATCATGGTCCGTATAACCTCTTAATAATTATCATTTGAGCACCATTTTTTACGCATATATATTTATTTTTAATGTTGATTCTGATTTTTGTGAGTGCTGTGCAGGGCTGATTGAGGAGTACGATTCACCGCAGAAGCTGTTGGAAGACAAGTCAAGCTCATTTGCGAAGCTGGTGGCGGAATACAGTGTGAGATCTGATACAAAATATTGAAAATAAATGATGGAATAGCCAGAACCAGAAGTGGCTCATTGTTTGTATTGGAAGATGATGATGAAGAAGAAGATAGTTTGATTAAGGTTGTCTAATTTGAGTTTGGGTCCTAAAAGGTAGGAGCCACAGCACAGACATTCTGTTTTAAAACTTAGCTTATGTAGTAGTATAACCATGAGCCTGGCTACTACACAAGTTTTGTTGTGTATTTATATGGTTTTCAGTAGATCTAATTATTAATAAAACTTGGTTTTCTCCCCAAGGCCCCGAATCCGATCATCCATATGGACAAGATTATATCCTAAATCCGGACTATTGAGTGCATTTGACATACAGTCGAGCTGCATTGGCCCCAAATTCGTGTTCCCGGTAGTAGCAGCCCTAATTTTGATATTTGCTCATATTATTATAACACATAACATATAGTAATTCATGTTGAAAACATATAATTCATGTTAGAAGTTATTTTTGAACATTTTCATGCAGTGTCAATGCATGTACGGTGTACCCAAAATATGTGGGTTTGAAAATCAGATGAAAGGATTTAGACTTGGGCCGAGCTGGTACCCATATGGGCTTGAGAGATGAGACCCATATTACCAAGCCCTAATTCTTTGCGTGGGTGGGGGGGGGCGTTAGGGCCCAATTGACGTTCCTAATTGTGCAGGTGCGGCAAATATTTTCTATATAACTCCTCGGAAAAGCTAGGGTTTTTTCACACATTTACATCTAATAAACGCCGATCGTTCCCTCACCAGCTCTTTCAAATTCATAACTGATTAGGGTTTCTCTTTGTTTCTTGAATCCTCTAGGTTTTATGCCGTTGTCCCCCTTTGTCTTGTCTATAATTACTTTGCGATGTCTGTAATTTTATTTTATTTTTTTGATCTTAGATCATGAATTTGGGCAAATCGATGGAGTTTTTGGGTTGGGAAAATGATGATAAAGATATCAACTTGTCATAAGCTCGGTTAATCTGAACTCTGCTGATCAAGTTATCTATTTGCACGTCAGTCTGATTCCCATCTTCATTCATCTCTTATTTTAATCAAACCCTAATTTTTAAGTTTATGAATCTTGTATTGACACCAATTTCTATTTCTGCAATTGAGAATTTGAAATCAATCCTTTACCTGTTTGCTTCTTCAGTACATTATTTGTGGTTCAAATTAAAACCTTAGATCTACTTTGGTGAAGGGTTTTTGGGTTTTGAAATTTCCCTAAAAAGCAGCACCAATAGGTTGATGTCTATGCTCGCCAGCAACCTTATGACATGACCGGTTGGACCATGTTGCCGGTTCACAGTTGAAAATCAATGATCTTTGATCAGTTAGTTGGATCGCATCGCTGGTTCTAACCTTGAATCGGTTGTTCACGATTTGGCCGGTTTGGCATTTTGAGATTGATGGGATTCTTCCCTAATGATGGTGAGGTTGCTCGGTACAAGAAGTAGATACCTGTTTGTTCTGAATTTGCACCATGATCCATTGGGTTCATATAATGTACTCCTATAATATTTCTGAAATTTGGTGTTCTTGGATTTGCCATCTTCCTAGAAATTTGGTATCCCTTTGACGAAACTGAAAAACGATATCACCAAGAAGGCATTGGTGTTTATTTTTAATTAAGCATTCCAACATTATGGATTGGTCAATCTGCATAAGATTAAGACTTACCATTACCATGCCCTTTTTTTTTTACACGAATAACGATTTATGTTGATCGATCCCATATCATTTTGAAATTACTGACTTTATTGTAGTCGTTGCAACACAAGATTTCACTAATTTCTTTCGAGTAAAAGGCTACACTCGCTCGAATTTCATGGGTCCATTTAGATAACAGTCTACGTGGACAATCAGTTACGGCCACCAAACTATGTGGCTGTGATCACCCTAAATCTGACTAATTACGACGAAACAACTTCACATTCACCGTCGATTCGCCGGCGAAGTTAAGCATGGCGGTCTCCCATATCTTTTCACATATTCCGTTCTCTTCAACCTCCAAGTGCCTTCCCTCAACAAGAAGACCCTGTGCCGGTGTCAACCTCAGTCTATTCCGCACCTCCTCCAGACCTAATATTTTAACCGGAAACAAGCGGTTAACCGGCCGAATCACCGCCGTCGAAGAGCTTTCCGCCGTTACTTCCGACCCAGTTCAGGGAGAAATCACCTGGCAAATAGTCGTCGGCACTTTAGGTAACCTTAATTCAATTGTTTTTGTTTATGATTATAAATTAAGTAGTCATTTGTAATCTGGGAATTGATTTAGGGTTAATTATGCAGCTGGTGTTACGCCTTTCGTGGTTGCAGGGATCGAGTTTAGCAAACGAATTGTATGTTACACTTACAATTATCAATGTCCAAATTCAAGAAAAAATTTGTCCAAATTTTTTTCGATATTCATTTTATTATCGTATAACTAAATATTTTGAAAGTGTATAACAATAATATTTATGCATCGTCGTCATTATTAAAATCTATAAAAAAACACATTTTTTAGAGGGTTCCTTAAAATGAAATTTGGACATTCGTTTAGGGAGGAGGGAGTACTAAAATTGCTTTAAAATGAACTTCTATTATTCGTTTCGAAAACTAAAAATACTTTTATTTACGGAGAGAGAGAGTAGTAATAAGCGGCATGAGTTTCCTTCTTGCAGGTGGCTCAAAAAAATTGTGGAAAATGTGGAGGCTCGGGTCTAGTTCTTAGAGACAACAAGTATTACTTTCGATGCCCTAATTGTGGTAGGCTCATGTATACCCTTCATTTTGTGCTTGTTTTATCGGCTTTTTGTTGGTGTCTTAGTTGCAATGCTTGTGCTGCTCACAGGTGGATTTCTTCCATGGCAATCGTGGAAAAGATTCTTTTCCGGCTAAAGCTCATCCATTAGACTTTCAGTGATCAAAACATCATCAGGTTGTGACTTATACTATAACTCTAGTTTGTATATATACCTCAATTGTATAAGTACTTTCTTGATCAAGAGATCGAAATCACTAAAAACTCGTACTTAAAAGACAAGATCATTATTCTTAGCTACAAAACCACGTGATTGTTTGCGTCTTTCTGTGAGTTATTAGAGGCTAGTATGGAGTTGTTTTGCATTATTGATAATATTCTTGCGAAGAACTTGTACTTGTCCTGTTTCTCAGTCTGATCAAGATAATCAAGCGTTATTTCAAAGGCTCTTTTGAGTGGGATTCGATTGGGAGATCTACTTCTCAATATGGTGTCGCGTCTACATAGTACTATATGCTTGTTGTCAAGCACTTTTGTGATGGCTAATGCGTAGGAAACGCTTATTCATGTTGCTTAATGCATGTGAAATTCTGCAGTTCATTGAACATGAATAACTGGCCGTATTATTGCGCTGTCATAATCATTTTTCTTTATTGTCCCGGCTTCTTTAGTAATTTCTCTATCAACTATGTCCTCTATTATAGTTATCAAATCGTTTTCTTGGAGGTTATTCTCATCAAATTAACCCTCTTGGGAGTTTAGCTGACCAAAAAAAAATAAAAAAACAATGGGACTAGAGCTTAGTTGTTGTTGTTAATGGGAGTTTCACTACCGATTTGAGTCAAGTTTATTGGACTGCATTGTTAAATGAGACTATTAGGAAAGATGAAGATGGGGTGGGGTGGGGTGGGGTGGGGTGGGGTGAGGTGGGGGGTGGGGGGTGGGGGTTTATGGACTTCTTCGAACTCCCCACGACGAAAATGAGACAATGACATATTAAAGCGTCCAACACAATGTGAAATTGTCAATGACTTAGATAAGTGAGAAAATCTCACAATTGTCGTCAATAGAATTGTCAATACTAAGAACAACACAGTTCACACTAATTCAAAAATAGAATAATTGAGATAATTAAAGGCAGCGAAAATAATAAAAGAAACACAAGAGAATAGATTTTTCTCAAGTTATATAATGAATATATAAATTGAGGGGTGCCAGGAGGGCAAGACCTTTCTTAATAATAAGCTTTTGGTACAAGGTCTAAAGTTTCTTAATAATGATTTTCAATCAATAGCATAGGGAGTGTTTTGGTAAATTTTCGGTCCATTCCGAGGCTTCCGGGAACTTTTTATAAGTTTCTTGCTAAGGAAGTACCTTTCGATCTTTTTTCCATGCAGAAGGACCTTTGGGGTATTAATCCTGTTTGGACCTATAAGGAATTATCCAGGAAGGGTCCAGAATTTGCCACCTTGCATGTTTCTAGAAGGAAAACGGTTATGTCTCCTTCCGTCGTGCGACACAATCAGCCATGTCGATCATTCCAGTCTGCCACCTTGCAGGGTTCTAGAAGGAAGGCAGTTAGTATGTCGTAAACTATTAGTTTTTGTTAAAAATATTTCTTGATATGTAAAACCAAAATTCCTCTACCTCGGCCCCCTTCCTTTCTACCCGCACAACGATGTCCTCAAGGAACATCTTTCTCAGACAACGCACATGTGTGTGTGTCTTTCCACTTCCAGCCTACAGCAATTGAACCCATTAAATGAGACTATTAGAAAGATGAAGATGGGGTGGGGGGTGGGGGGTGGTGGGGTGAGGTGGGGTGGGGGGTGGGGGGTGGGGGGTGGTGGTTTATGGACTTCTTAATAATGATTTTCAATCAATAGCATAGGGAGTGTTTTGGTAAATTTTCAAGCTCGTTTATTTCACCAAGCATAGTGTGTGTGTCTTTCCACTTCCAGCCTACAGCAATTGAACCCATTAACTCCAAGTAAGATACATTTCACTTAAGAAACATTAACAAAGATCAGTTGGTTAGCTTCTTAATAATGGATCACTGGCTACCAAGGATATACCACCAGACCAATAAAGATCTATCGAGAAGAATTTGTCGCAGATAGATATAGAAGAAAATGACACATGATTAATGAGTTCAAATGGTAAAACTAATATATTTAACATATCATCATATAGTTGACCATGTTCCAACAAATCCCCAAGTGACTACAGAAGACCAGATGAACAGATATCTAGCGAATCTGAATACTTAACTACATCCTAGGAATATTTCTTTTTGCAGCATGAAATTCATGTCTACAGAACAAGAATATCGGTGCAGGGTTTCTGTGACTCCTTAACATTGGGTTGTGTCACCTTTGACACTTCAAGCAACAATTCCCAACTCATTAACATTGCGATCAGAGTCAGATATCATAAATATATTTGTTAGGAAAGTCAATCATATCCTAAGATTCATGTCCAAGATTTCTGGACTAATTATAATTGTAAATATTTGGTAGCATGATTGTCGAAGTAGAATGGCTCAATTGTAGGGATTTAGTCTTGTACAACTTGTATATATCAAGGCAAACTTCTTTTCTTTCATTATTTTACATGGTATCAGAGCTATAACGATCCTTGGCTCTTTTTCCATCCATTTGTCCTAATTCTGTTTTTTTTTTTTGCCATGGCTACCAACTCCAACAATCCTTATTCTCTTCACCATTCTGATCATCCCGGAATGGTTCTTGTTTCCAAGTCCCTTGATAGGGACAACTACTCAACTTGGTGTAGAGCCATGTTAATCTCTTTGAATGCAAAAGCCAAATTGGGTTTTGTTGACGGAACTCTGAAAGCACCATCAACCACAAACAAGCCAAATGAATATTCTGCATGGAAGAAATGCGATGATATGGTATTATCTTGAAATCTATCACAAAGAATAAAAAACAAACTGGATGAAATGGCAAAGCAAAGGTTTTTCCGTACTAAAGATGCTGCCTTGTGAGTTCTTCTATAGGCCTAATATTTTCCTGGGTGAAGCGAGTCACTTCAGGGTTTCCTATGAACTTTGTCTTGAAGCATCTGAATTTATCCAGTGATCACATTGTTCTCTTCCAATAAGTAAGCATCTGCATTCGTTAAGCCACCAAGAACAGACTCCATTCGCTGGATTTTGTCTTCCTTAAACTTCAGCATCATCTTTGTGAGGGGGCATTTACCAAGCAATTTAGATGCCCCATTTATGCTTCAAGTTGTTTGATAGAAGTGTCTGCCATCTTTTCTCTCCTCAATGCTCAAGTAAGTGTAGTTTCTAAATATTTCGACTGAAATGCAACGAATAGAAAAAATATTGTAACTGTTACGACGAAATACGTAGAGATTTGTCACCTAAATTAAAAAATGCCGGCAGGCTTGTTTGTAGAGAAGGAATATTCACAGTAACTTGGATATTTAGCAAACAACACAATACATATGTCTTTTTGGACTAAAAGTTGAAGCTAATTGAGTCTAGTAAGTTTGACAACTGTATGTGGGTGAAATTACCCGGATCGCGCATGGAACGCAATGAACGGATTTCGCACTTGGACCTCGCTGGAAAAGAGAGAGTCGCCGCGCCGTTTTGTATTATGAGCCTAAATTTGAAAAAGGCTTTTTGAAAAAGAGGTCATTTTGATTGGTAGCCAAAACATAGGAAAAGGCTTTTTGAATAGAGATTGTTAGGTTCGGAGGTCAAGTTACGTTTCGGGAAGAGTATCTTGAGATCACCCGAAATGCCTTGCATGAAGAGTCTTTCTACCTTTCTCGAAAAGTGTGCGTATGTGTATGTTCGTGTTACTTTTGAAAATGAGTTTGAAAAGGAGTTTGAAAGAAAGTTTGAATGACAAACTTCGATGCTTTTAAAATGAGTTTGAAAGGAAGTTTGAATGACAAACTTCGGTTTTGAAACGGGCATTATGACGTTACCCCTTTTTGGTGAAAACGATGGCAAATAGAAGACGATCAACAAGTCAGTTTGTGACTCGGATGTTTAAAGTAAATGCGATCAACAAACTGAATGGTTTGGACTGTAAAGGACAGTATTGAATTTATAGTATCAACGAACCAAACGGTTCGGATGGTAAAAGTGCGAATCGACGAACCAAACGGTTCGAATGGTAAAGAGCATAAAGTAAATGTGATATCAACGGATCGAACGATTCGGAGGGTAAATAGCAATCAACGAGCCAAACGGCTCGGACGATGAAAATGACGATCGACGAACCAAACGGTTTGGACGGTAAATGGCATAAAGTAAAAACGGGACTCGGTCTTCGTTTTAACCCTAAATCACTTTTCTTTAGGGAGAAAAGATGATAGAGGGAGGATCATCGCGAGACCCGTAGACGGCGTTTCGTCTATATTTTGAAACTTTTGATCGGGTCAGAAATAGTGTATGACGCGTAGAAAGAGATGAAACGGAAGATTGAGAGTGAGAGTTTACCAAATTTGGTTCTTTACTATCTTATGGGAAATGATCCGGCAGATTTTCCCCTTTATTTGGTGTTCAGAAACCTAGGGATTTGAGCAGCATTTCGACTTGTGTCGATTTAGCCTATATTTTTGGAGGTTAGAATCCACCGATGAGTAGCGCGAGGGCGGCCCCTGAAGAGCAGAGAAATCCACTAACGAGTAGCATGAGGGCCCCCGAAGAGTGGAGAAAGACTAGCATTTTGTGCTAGGGGTGAAGAGAGGAGTGAATTGGTGAGTTGAAAATGAAGGAGGAGGGGAGTATTTATAGGAGGAGAAGGAGTGGAGAAGGAGGTTACCTTGGACTGGTTTGGACTGGTTTAGACAGTTTTTAAATATCTAAACAGTCCTGGAAAGATTGCTTAGGCTGATCATTTATCTTGGAAAACAGTCCGGCCAGCCAGAGCTTCCTTTTGGGGGGAGGGGGCATTTTGGTCTTTTGGCCTTGAATTTGATTGATATTGACACGTGGAGGCTTGTTGGTTAAACTAGTAAAACAAGATGGCCATCCAGTACTTCATATTGGCTATTTTCCCTGATTAAATTAGTTATATGTATATATCTTGTTCTCGCATTTGATTTGATATGCGATGGGCCCAAAACGGAGTTCGTATGAGGAAGTTGTGACCTCCGGAAGGTCGAGACTCTCAAAAACAGCAAATCAAAGCTCAGAAGACTCCGAAAACTTCATTTTTTGGACGAGTAAACCCTCAGACTTCACTTTTGAGTCTTTTAAACGATCGGTAACCCAGATTGGGGTACTTACAGAAGCCCCTCGGCGACGTCACTTACGGAGGAAGTGGGGTCGTCGAAAAAAGATAAGGATCCAAATCGGGGGATGCCTTATGGAAAGACCTGAATGGTCAAATGGCTGGACCCTTAGAGAAAGGATTTCTACGTATCCCAAGCGGGAATCAAGCTGATCGTATTTCACAAGTGTGAGGGCAATTCGTAGGGGCCTCGACCTGTGGGGAATGATTAGGAGGAGTTCGTCCTGATTAAGACTGCTTTGAAGGTGTCTAAACTTGAGGGAGATTATTTGAAGGCATCTATACCTAAGGGAGACTCTTTTAAGGCGTCTATACCTAAGGGTGACTGTTTGGAGGCATCTAAACCTAAGGGAGACTGTTAGGAGGCGTCTAAACCTAGGGGAGACTGTTTGGAGGCATCTAAACCTAAGGGAGACTATTCGGAGGCGTCTAAACCTAAGGGAGACTGTTCGGAGGTGTCTAAACCTAAGGGAGACTGCTCGGAGGTGTCTAAACCTAAGGGAGACTATTCAGAGGCGTTTAAACCTAAGGGAGACTATTCGGAGGCGTCTAAACCTCATGGAGACTGTTCGAAGGTGTCTAAACCTGAGGGTGACTGTTCGGAGGCGTCTAAACCTGAGGGTGACTGTTCGGAGGTGTCTAAACCCGAGGGAGACTGTTCGGAGGCATCTAAACCTGAGGAAGACTGTTTGGAGGCGTCTAAACCTAAGGGAGACTGTTCGGAGGCGTCTAAACCTAAGGTTGACTGTTCAGAGGCATCTAAACCTAAGATAATGAGGGCGTTCCGTCCTCGATGGATTTTTCTGAAAGAATATGAGAAATTTCCGTCCTCGACAGAGTTTTCTGAAAGGAAATGAGAAATTTACATCCTCGATGGAGTTTTCTGAAAGGGAATGAGAAATTTTCGTCCTCGACTGAGTTTTCTGAAAGGATAGGAGAAATTTCCATCCTCGACGGAGTTTTCTGAAAGTATATGAGAAATTTCCGTCCTCGATGGAGTTTTCTGAAAGGATATGAGAAATTTCCGTCCTCGACGGAGTTTTCTGAAAGAATATGAGAAATTTCCGTCCTCGATGGAGTTTTCTGAAATGATACGAGAAAGTTCCGTCCTCGACGGATTTTTCTGAAATGACATTGAGATTTTTTCGTCCTCGACGGAGTTTTCTGAAAGGAAATTAGAAAGTTCTGTCCTCGACGGAGTTTTCTGAAATGACATGAGAAATTTCTGTCCTCGACGAATTTTTCTGAAAGGATATGAGAAATTTCCATCCTCGACGGAGTTTTCTGAAAGGATATGAGAAATTTCCGTCCTCGACGGAGTTTTTTGAAAGGATACGAGAAAGTTCCATCCTCGACGGATTTTTCTGAAATGACATGAGAAAGTTCCGTCCTCGACGGATTTTCCTGATACACGGAGGAAGTGGGATCTCATGCTGGGGATTAGGACATGACGGGAACGGTTGTGTGAGACGGATGTTATAACAACACGGTCCAAGTCTTTTGAAGTTCTAACGATTCAGTTAGAAACGGAGAAGGAACACCCGACGTTCTAACGATTCGGTTAGAAACGGGGAAAGAACCAATCAGCTTTCTACCTATTTGGTTATAAGCGAAGGAGAAAGGTCTAATGGTCTAACGATTCGGTTAAAAACGGCTCGACATTCTAACGATTCAGTTAGAAACGAAGAAGAGAGTTTTAATGTTCTAACGATTCGATTAGAAAAGGCTCGACGTTCTAATGATTCGGTTAGAAATGGAGAAGAAACGTTTGATGGTCTAACAATTCGGTTAGAAATGGAGAAAAAAGTCTTAATGTTCCGTTAAAGGGATAGGCCTAGGATTCTGCTGGGGAGAAGTGTTCGGGCTTATGACGACGGTCGAAGAAGGATTGATGTTCTAACGACGGGGTTAGGAACGGAATGTGGTCTCGGGAGAGACTGATACATTGCTGGGGAAAAGCGTCCAGAGTTCTAACAAGGCGGTTAGAAACTGAGGAGTTTTGATTGACATTCTAACAAGCAGTTAGAAACGGAAGATGATTGAATTTCCTTAAAAGGATGGTCTTACGATCCTGCTGGGGAGGAATGTTCGGGCTTACGATGATGGTCGAAGAGGGATTGTTGTGCATGCTTACATTGATTACCGCTGAGATGGGATGGTCGGGCTTACGATGACGGCCGAAGAGGGATTGTTGTGCGGGCTTACATTGATTGCCGCTGAGATGGGATGGTCGAGCTTACGATGACCGCCGAAATTCAACCTCGGGAGAGGGGCATTAGAGATGTCTAACTGGAAATTTGACCTCGGGAGAGGGGCATTAGAGATGTCTAACTAGGAATTTAACCTCGGGAGAGGGGCGTTAGAGATGTCTAACGGGAATTTAACCTCGGGAGAGGGATGTTAGAGATGTCTAACTGGGAATTTAACCTCGGGAGAGGGGCGTTAGAGATGTCTAACTGGGAATTTAACCTCGGAAGAGGAGCGTTAGAGATGTCTAACTGGGAATTTCACCTCGGGATAGGGGCGTTAGAGATGTCTAACTGGGAATTTGACCTCGGGAGAGGGACGTTAGAGATGTCTAACTGGGATTTTGACCTCGGGAGAGGGGCGTTAGAGATGTCTAACTGGGAATTTAACCTCGGGGGAGAGGAAAACGTAAGAGTTTTATGAGAACATTTGAGAAAAAGCATTAATTTTGAAAAGCTTACTTGAAAGTCCCGGGTTTGACGGGTTTTTCGGAATGTTTTGAAAGTTCCAGGTTTGACGGGTTTTTCTGAATGTCTTGAAAGTTCAGGGTTTGACGGTTTTTCTGAATGACTTGAACGTTCCGGGTTTGACGGTCTTTTCTGAATGACTTGAAAGTTTCGGGTTTGACGGTTTTTTCTGAATGTCTTGAAAGTTTCGGGTTTGACAGTGTTTTCTGAATGACTTGAAAGTTACGGGTTTGACGGGTTTTTCTGAATGACTTGAAAGTTCCGTGTTTGACGGTTTTTTTCTGAAATGACTTGAAAGTTCCAGGTCGCAATATTTCTGGCGCCTGGCCCTCTCGCCAGGTCGCCGCGCCTGGGCCTCTCCCCAGGTCGCCGCGCCTGGGCCTCTCCCCAGGTCGCAATGTTTCTGGTGCCTGGCCCTCTCGCCAGGTCACCACGCCTGGGCCTCTCCCCAGGTCGCCGCGCCTGGGCCTCTCCCCAGGTCGCAATGTTTTTGGCACCTGGCACCCTCGCCAGGTCGCCGCGCCTGGGTCTCTCCCCAGGTCGCCGCGCCTGAGCCTCTCCCCAGGTCGCAATGTTTTTGGCGCCTGGCACCCTCGCCAGGTCGCCGCGCCTGGGCCTCTCCCCAGGTCGCGATCCATCTTTAAGCTTTAGCGGCAATCTCTACTTGCCTCCATCTTCAAGCTTTAGCGGCAACCTCTACTTGCCTCCATCTTCAAGCTTTAGCGGCAACCTCTACTTGCCTCCATCTTCAAGCTTTAGTGGCAATCTCTACTTGCCTCCATCTTCAAGCTTTAGCTCTTTTCGCCAAATCACGCGCAATTCTCGATTCTCGCCCTCGTCAATCCGTTCATTGATCCATGAAACACAAAATTAACCTTGTTAGAATGTCACAAGTAGGGATTTAACATAATACAAACATGTCGCTGAGAGATTTCCTCCATCTTTCCATTATATGTACAAGTCACATCGTTCTAGATTGACAAATTTTACATAACTTTTTCCTCTAGGTGCGGCAATCATGATGTTTAAATTACAAGAAAAGTTATATAACTTCTGCTATCTAGTGCAACAATCAAAAAATTGAATCATGAACGAACGCGACAACTTCATTGATAAAAGCGCTTCAAATGATCAACATTTCACGCATTCTTTAGCTCTTCACCATCCTGCTTCCTCAGCTGGTAAGTTCCTTCACGGATAACCTTGGACACCTGAAATGGCCCTTCCCACTTTTCATTTAACTTGGTAAATCTTGGCTTGGGTCCTGTAGCCTCCGCACTCCTCAACACCCAATCTCCGACATTGAAAGACCTTTTGTTTACTCGCTTATCATGTTGGGCCTTCATCTTCTGTTTATAATTCACCATCCTCATTCTCGCTTGCAGCCTCCTCTCATCGCTCACATCAAGATCATTACATCGCCGTTGGCCATTTCTCGCCTCATCATAATAAGTCACTCGATATGTCGGCAGTGCCATCTCCGCTGGTGCCATGACTTCAGATCCATAAGTCAAAGCAAACGCCGTCTCTCCCGTCGATCCCTTAGTGGTTCTGACATACCACAATGCCTTCGGCAACTCTTCTAACCAGGCACGCCTCTTCCTTCTAGATTCTTGCAAAGGGCAGAAATGATTTGCTTGTTTGCCTCCTCCGCCTGTCCATTGCACTGAGGCCTATATATCGCCGACATCCAGTGTTTTACATTCATTCTCTTACACTCCGCAGCAAACTTCTTCCCAAATTGTGTTCCATGATTAGAGATAATGGCTCTGGGCAGCCCATATCTACACCAAATATTTTCTTGCACAAACTTGATCACATTTTCTTCGCTGATTGTCGCCAAGGCCTTCGCTTCAGTCCATTTTGTAAAATAATCAACGGCGACAACCACATGCTGACATCCTCCCTTGGCCTTTGGGAATGGTCCGATCAAATCTATCCCTCACATATCAAAAGGCCAGGTTGCGACAATCAGTGTCTGCTCTGTTGCTGGCTGCCTTGGGATATTCGCGAATCTTTGACACTTCTCGCATTTTTTCACATAATCCTCGGCATCTTTCTTCAAATTGAGCCAGTAATAACCATGAAATAAAACTTTCTCCGCCAAAGATCTCGCTCCAGGATGGCCTCCACACACACCTTCATGAATTTCAAATAAAACTTTTGTCACCATGCTTGGCTCTATACATCTCATCAGCGGCTTTGAAAACGATTTGAAAACGATTTTCTATACAAAATACCATCATGTACTGTAAACCGCGGAGAGGTCACATTTACCAACTTAGCCCTTTCCTCATCAGGCGGCAATTCACCCTTGTCCAAAAAATCTTTCATTTCTGTCACCCAATTTTTCTCAGCTTCTTCAATCTCCATGATTACAGGCCTATTAATTGCCGGCATATCAACATAGAATTGGAGGACTTCAAGGGTAACGTTCTCTTCCCCTACTTCTCTCTCTCTCTCTTCCTTGATCATTCATGCAAATATACATTGCTTAAATCTGCTAATTATGCTTAGTCCGAGGCAATTAGTATAGGATTTCAATCGCAATATCTATGTTTAAGTCTCTGATTTTGTGGATCGTTCATAGTTCCATGTTATTGCATGCTTATAAGTTAACTTTGATGTAATTGTGCATGTTCATCAAGAGATTGTGGATCATCCCATATCCACACCCTCTTGAATGATTGATTGTTGATATATGTGTTCTCTGAAATGAATCTCTGATATAATTCAATATTATTGTTCTTTGGTTGATCCAGCAAGTCAGCTTTGTAAAAGTCTCTGCAAATGGCTATAGGTGTCACGCGACACAACTTGCCAGTCAAGTCTTGTGTCACGCAACAACATTATCCAGTTTGCAGAAACTTCCTTCCCATTGTAATCTAAACGAGCCACTGGAAAATAGAATCGCAAGGTTGTACGACAGACCTTGCCACCTCCCATGCAGCTATAAATGGAGGTCTGCTCCTCTCATTTTAGGATCCCTTCTCGACCCTTACTATCACTCTGCCAAAATTGGCGTAAACACACAGTAAACACACCAATTCTCTCTCTCTCTCACACACACTTCACACGCACATATTGAAGCTTCTAAACTGGACCCAAGCTGAGTTCTAATCCTGGTTTTGAAGCTGATATTAGAAGAATTCTATACCTAACTTGGTATAGAATTGGAGGACTTCAAGGGTAACGTTCTCTTCCCCTCCTTCTCTCTCTTTCTCTTCCTTGATCATTCATGCAAATATACATTGCTTAAATTTGCTAATTATGCTTAGTCCGAGGCAATTAGTGTAGGATTTCAATCGCAATATCTCTGTTTAAGTCTCTGATTCTGTGGATCGTTCATAGTTCCAAGTTATTGCATGCTTATAAGTTAACTTTGATGTAATTGTGCATGTTCATCAAGAGATTGTGGATCATCCCATATCCACACCCTCTTGAATGATTGATTGTTGATATATGTGTTCTCTGAAATGAATCTCTGATGTAATTCGATATTATTGTTCTTTGGTTGATCCAGCAAGTCAGCTTTGCAAAAGTCTCTGCAAATGGCTATAGGTGTCACGCGACACAACTTGCCAGTCAAGTCCTGTGTCACGCGACAACATTAGCCAGTTTGCAGAAACTTCCTTCATTGTAATCTGATCCCAGTTTTGTAATCGGGATGTGGCCCCCCGCACCAAGTGGCTCACAAGTTGTATTTCTCTCATTCTTGTAATGAAAAGCAAAGCACATAAACACATATATTGTCTCACACAAATTGCACACACTTATGAATGTTTTGAATGTTATTTTATAGAAAGACTCGTTCGCGAGGCGTGTTAGGTGAACTCTCGGTTCTTCCCAACACGTAACCTGACCCCCGAACCCTCTCTCTGATTTCAAATGGTTTTTCAATGTTTTCCATAAAACGGCGTGGCAACTCTTTTCTTTCACATTTACATATTTCCTGTCCCATTTCCAAAACGATAAAATAAATTTTCATATGGGGTATGTTCAGTGTTGTCGTATCAATGACATCACTTGGTCCAATACCAGACTCAATATTTGAGGTAACACTTTTTCCAGCAACTTCTTCGAGTTGTTCAACCCATATTATAGGAGTGTCTACAATTGATTCACCTGCAATGCTAGCCAAATCATCAAACAAAATATTTGTATACTCTTGAACGATTCTCAATCTCAAATTATACATATGAAATGCAAGACACTTTTGAGAATATCCAGGAAAAATGGCCTTGTCACACTTCGAATTAAATTTACCTAAATGATTTCGATCATTCAATATGAAACAAACACACCCAAAAACATGGAAGTAATGAACATTAGGTTTGTTCCCATTCAAAAGCTCATAGGGTGTCATTGTTGTATCAGGTCTTAAAAAAACTCTATTAGAAATGTGACAAGCCGTGTTCAACGCTTCAGTCCAAAATATTTTCGAAATACTTTTGAAAACATCATGACACGGACCATTTTTAGTAGATCCTATTTTTCTTTTCGGCTACCCAATTTTGTTGAAACATTTTAGAGGTCGAAAATTCATGGTAAATTCCCTTTTTCTCACAAAAAGTAGAAAATAAAACATTATCAAATTATTTTCCATAATTAGATCTTATACGAAAAATAGGTGAGCAAAACATGTTTTTTATTTTGGAATGTAAGAAATTAAACTTATCAAAAGTTTCAAATTTTTTTAAAAAAAAAGTAGATCCAAGTAAACCTAGAAAAATTATCCATAATGACATAAGAATACCTCTTACCTCCCGGGCTATCTACCTCAATTGGACCCATCAAGTCCATGTGCAAAAGTTGAAAACAATGTGTTGTTCCAAAGTATTGCTCTTGGTGTTGGGCAACACTGTGGGTAACACGGGTTTGTTTACTTTTAAAGCAATCCCCACACACAGATTTATCTTTAAAATTCAATTTGGAAATTCCTTTAATAGCATCAAACCTAAAAAGTTTCTCCAAATTTCTATAATGGAGATGTCCCAATTTTTGATGCCACAAAAATGTGTCATCAACCTTGGTTGAATTGCATACATGTTGTTCACCAACAATATAGCAATTGTCACTTGATCTGATTCCTGTCATAACACAAGTGTTAGTATGATAAAAAAAACTTCACAAGTATTCTTTTAAAATTTTACCTTGTCATCACACAACTGGCTAATGCTAATCAAATTAGCCACCAATCCATTAACGTGCACGACATTCTTTAAGGCAGGGAATTCGGTAACATCAAGTGTTCCTTTCCCTAGTATGTTACTCTTGATTCCTCCTCCATAGGTTACTGAGCCTCCGTGAATAGGTTGGTATTCCTTCAAGAAGGATCTTGTTCCCGTCATGTGACGTGAACAGCCACTATCAAAGTACCAAGCACCGGAAACGTTAGTCCTTAAAGCAGTGTAGATAACATTACATTTCAGATTAGTTTTGGGAAACCAAACTTTTCTATTTGAATTTCTATTTTTTTTTTACCACCTGTGTTATCTCGAGTGTTATCTTGAGAATTTGACAACACTTGATGCAACACTTGAGAACTGGACTTTTTCTTTTGGAGAATAAAATATTCTGATTTATTGTGTCCAACTTTGTGACAATATTCACACTCAAAGGTATGATCAGACATATTACTAGAAAAACTACCTTTTTCCTTAACATGTTCTTTTACAAAACTAGTCTTAGTTTCAACATTAAACAAGGTAGAAGTAATTTTTTCTAGTGGTTCTTGAAATCCAATACCTGCTTTGAGAGGCTTACTCAAGTTAAGTATCTCATCCAATTTTGAGGAACCCGCGTTGAGCTTCCTAAAGGTTGATT
The DNA here is from genome assembly GCA_022495995.1 of Adenophora triphylla var. japonica. Classification (NCBI taxonomy): domain Eukaryota; kingdom Viridiplantae; phylum Streptophyta; class Magnoliopsida; order Asterales; family Campanulaceae; genus Adenophora; species Adenophora triphylla. The sequence continues at coordinate 85,301 of JAFEMH010005506.1, forward strand.
CGGCTAGGTTGAGTTTGGACCTGAATTTGTCAAGTTCTGCATCCTTCTTTGTGAGTTGTACCTCTAGCCGAGTCAAGGAGTCCTTAAGCTCCTGGTTCTCCTTGGTCAAGAATATCACCATCTTATTCTCCTTTTTCCATTCTATGAGAAGTGACTCATAGAGGTTTTTTAATTCATCAATGAGCTCGTCTTTGCCAAGCTCATCTTCTAATATATCATCTGTATTAAAATTCACAGAACCATGAAAGCATATATCATTAGAAGAACTTAATGAATCATACCTGCTATGTGTTGTGTTATGTGTTGTCATGTGTTGGACAATACTTGGGGCAACACATCCTGACGATGACACAAGTGTTGTGTCATGTGTTGTCATATGCTGGACAACACTCGAGGCAATACATCCTGACGAAGACAGCTCCTCTACCGTGGCCAACATAACCACTTGTTCAAGGTTTTCACCTTTTTCGGTTCCTTCCTCTTCTTCATCACCAAGAGACACCCACATATTTTTGTCCGCCTTTCTCAAGGTGTTTGCACATTCATTGGCATAGTGACCCCAACCGAAACAAGCGTGACATTGAATGGATTCAATATATTTGGGGTCAGATCTGGACTTCTCTGAGGATGCTCTCCTTAGTGATGTGTCTCTTTGGTTCGGAGGAATGGCTCTCTTGGGCACAAAACTATGCATTTTGGATTGTTGGTCCTTGGCTTTAACCTGCACATTGTTAAACTTTTTAAGCATGTAATTATATTTCTTAGCAAGTAAAGCCACACTAGTATTCTCGTCTAATTCATCGAAGGCTTCATCTTCGTCATCCATAACTGTGTCAGAAGATTCGATTTTTTAGGCAATGTTTTTGCCTTTTGAAGCTTCTGTTTTCTCATTAAGATTTAACTCACAATTTTTTAAAATGCTCATCAAGGAATTAATATCCATAGTTGAAAGAGTATGGGCCTCTTCAATGGAGGAATCTTTAATATTAAAACGTTCGGAAAGAGCACGAATAGCTTTTGAAACAAGTTGTTTGTTAGTAAAAGGTTCTCCTAATACTTGACACTCATTTGAAATATTAACCAATTTTTCAAAATAAGAAGAAATATCTTCGTTTTCACCCATTCTTAATCTTTCAAACCTACTAGTGAGACCCCTAGGTTTCGTTTCTCGGACACTACCATCACCTTCACACAATCTTTGTAAAGTATCCCAAGCATCTTTTGCAGTGGGACTATTTTGAATGAGTTTGAACATATGCATGTCAACCCATTCATAGATGGCATTTGGTGCATTTTCATTAAAACTTGCTAGATAATTCTCTTCATTTTTCCATTCGGAATCAGGTTTGACTTGTACGTCACCATTTTCATCCGGAGGAAGCAACGGAACAAAATAACCATTAATTACAGATCGCCAAGCTAGAAGATCAATTGATTTGATATGCGAGCGAAGAGGAATCTTCCAATAAGCATAATTTGACCCATCTTATACAGGAAGCCTCTTTTGATTAGGATTAGCAGAATTATAAGCCATAACTAATGGATCAAAACACTTAGTTATCAAGTGCTAGGCTCTGATACCAAATGAAATTGTCAATGGCTTAGATAAGTGAGAAAAACTCACAAGTGTTGTCAATAGTATTGTCAATACTAAGAACAACACAGTTCACACCAATTCAAAAATAGAATAATTGAGATAATTAAAGGTAGCGGAATAAAAGAAACACAAGAGAATATATTTTTCTCAAGTTATATATATAAATGAACATATAACTTGAGGGGTACCAGGAGGACAAAACCTTTCTTAATAATAAGCTTTTGGTACAAGGTCAAAAGTTTCCTAATGATTTTCAATCAATAACATAGGGGAACAACTATTCTAGAACACACTTTATAAGAACAACCTATTTAACACTTAGAAACACTCGAAGAATGAAAGTTATATGTGATAACTCACTGGTGTTGGACAGTGTGTTGTAAACAAATGGGACAACACTGAAGAGTCGTGTTCTTGACTTGTGCAAATCTCAACTTCTGAATTGGGTGAATGATGATGTCGAATCATTGCACTATTTATAGGCTCCTAGAACTTGGAGCCTACTCAAACCAACCAGAAAATCAGCCATGTGATTAAATTCTCAATTTTAGCTCCACCTTCTTGTTTGTTGAAGACTAAGTCTTCCTATGCTTCACCACTTGTACCGCCAAGCAATATGGACCTTGTACTCCTTATCTTCAGCTCCCCTTGTGTAGATAACATCCTAACAATGTTTTTACTTTTACACATAAATGTGTAACTTTCTTGTTCCACTAATAGAATAAACAAATTTGGAGACTAAATTTGGAGACCAAAAGAATGGACGCAAAGTAGAGACCAAAAATTTTAAATGTTGCGACCAACAAATGGTTGCAACTAATTGGAGACCACTGTGTGGTCCCTATTTTGATATGGCGACCACTCATTTAATTGGAGACCACTGTGTGGTCCCTATTTTGGAGACCACTATGTGGTCCCTGTTCTTTTAATGGTTGCAAATAATTGGAGACCACTATGTGGTCGTATTTTGGAGACCACTATGTGGTCCCTGTTCTTTAATGGTTGCAAATAATTGGAGACCACTATGTGGTCCCTATTTTGGAGACCACTATGTGGTCCCTGTTCTTTTAAAAACTGTTTTTTTTACATTTCTTGAAGAAAATAGTTAACTTTTTAACAGATTTTGAAAAATCAATTAAATTTTTATCAGTTTCTGTTAATTTGTATACTCTATATGCCTTTTTTTTTTTAATAAATAAAATTATTTGAGATGTTAGTTAGTGGTGAATTTTTTTGAAAAAAGTTATATAAAAAAAGTTAAGATTTTTTAAATAAATTAATTTTTTAACGGAAAGTGTGTTTAACAGACTTTTTAACAGATTTTTAATTTTTTTTTAATTTTTTTTTTGGGATAAAGAAAGCTATTTGAGATTATGGTCAGTAGAATATTTCTTTTAAAAACAGTTTTTAACATTTTTTGAAGAAAACAATTAACTTTTTAACAGATTTTGAAAAAAAAAGCAGTTAATTGTAGCCGTATACCATTTTCACAACATCGGGACATATTCCTAAAAACCTTGAAAAATGACACAAATTTCTAACTCAATTTCCATTTGAATTTTGAGGAAAGTCATACTAATGAAAAACACTTTAAATGTCATTTAGAATCTAAAAAAAATTAAAAAATAAATAAATAGGTAGCCGTATACCATTTTCACAACATCGGGACATATTCCTTAAAACCTTTAAAAATGGCACAAATGTCTAACTCAATTTCCATTTGGATTTTGAGGAAAGTCATACTAATGAAAAACACTTTAATGTCATTTAGAATCTAGAAAAAAATTAAAAAATAAAAATAAATAGGTAGCCGTATACCATTTTCACAACATCGGGACATATTTCTTAAAACCCTGAAAAATGACACAAATTTCTAACTCAAAGGGTATAGGGTATACCCTATACCCTTTGCCCTATACCCTATAGGGTATACCCTATGCCCTATAGGATATTTCCTATGCCCTATAGGGTATACCCTATACCCTATACCCTATAGGGTTTATCCTATGCCCTCTACCATATAGGATATACCCTAGGGCATAGGATATACCCTATAGAGTATAGGGCATAGGGTATAGGGTATATCCTATAGGGTACATGGTATAGGGTATACCCTATAGGGTATAGGGTATATAAAAATAATTATATATTCACATGAAACACATATATTCACATAAATCACTAGTCAATCTAAATCTTAAACATTAAATACATCACAAACAATTAAATCCAAGGGTCCAAATTTCATTTAATAAAGCACAACACATTTTTATTTGATTGGCTTACAAATATTCACTTGGATTGAGCCCCCAACACAATCTAAACCATTAACTCATATACATCTAATGATCCAAAATCATCCCAACAAAACCCTCACATTTTCTTTCATCCTTCCTTAATTACTAACTCCCTCATCTCTCACTCTAAATGTTGAAAGCCCAATCTCTCTCTCTAAAATCACGTTCTCTCTCCCCACTTCCCAATCTCCATCTACCGACCCTTCCCATCTCGTAACCACCACCCAACCACCCATCTCGTCTCCGGCGACGACGATGGCCACGACTCTGACGTCCCCAACCCCTGGATCCGCCATTTCTCCTCCAACGTCTTCTTCTCTCTCTCCCCAACGCCGTCTTCTTCTCTCTCTCCCCCAACGACGTCTTCTTCTCTCCCCTTCATCGTCTCCGGCGAGGGCCACCGGCTTGAGCAGCCACAAGTTCCAAATCTTCGTGTCTACCCTCTTTCCCCTCTGCGTCTTCTTCGCCGGAATCTGGAAATTAAAGCCGATCTGAAACGCTGCTATCCTCAACGTCTTCTTCGCCAGAATTGATGGAGTTTTTTGGATGATGGGAGGGGGGTTTGGCAAAGAGGAGGCCTTTCTGATTGTAATGAACAGAAAGTGCGGAAAGATCCCATGGAGACAAGTAAAGGGGTTGTTTTGCTTCTTCAAGAATTAGCTTGGGTTTTATGAAGCATTCTGAGATTTGCTTCACAACAGGGGAGCTCATTCTTGGCTCGCTGAACTAAAGGAATGTAATTTTTTTAATTTTTTTTTTGAAGGATTTTAATTAGTAAAATGTGATTGTAATTCATGTATTTTGACATTTTTAATTGATGTATTTTGATAATTTTAATGGATGTATTTTTGATAATTTGAAAAAAAAAGAATATAATTTTAATGGATGTATTTTTATAATTTAATTGATGTATTTTGATAATTTTAATTGATGTATTTTGATAATTTTTTAAAATTACTTTTATAAATATATAATTTTAATGTTTCTGTAGAAAAAAATTATATTTTAATTTATTTGAATATTTAAAAAAAAACAGAAGTTTGGAGACTATTATGTGGTTGCTAATTTTCAAACTTGGCGACCATGTCATTGGTCTCCAAAAGTGGAGACTATAGAAGAGAGAGAAGAGATTGGAAAACATTGCACTGTATCATTGAGAGTAATATCCTTTATATACAAGTCTAACCCTAGCTATGATAAGGAAATGATAATACAGAATAATAACAAGATTACAGAGAATAACTAATTGATATATACAAGCAATATTATAGGAATGTAAATCAATCCTTATCACGCCCCCTCAAGATGGACGGGCGAGAAGTAAGGCCAATCTTGCCCATAAGATTCTGAAAACGAGTTCGAGCTAATGGCTTGGTCAAGGCATCCGCTAGATGATCTTTGCCAGAGATATGAGTAACACGAAGGTTGTGGCATTGAACATTTTCACGGACAAAATGATAATCCAATCCAAGATGCTTCATCCGAGAGTGGAATTTCGGATTTGCTGCGAAGTAGGTAGCACCCATATTGTCACAATAAATGGCAGGAATGTCAGGGACTGGAAGATGTAGTTCTTTGAGTAGATTTCGAACCCATAAAACTTCAGCACAGTAGGCTGCAACAGCTCGGTATTCAGCCTCGGTGGATGATCGAGCCAATGTTTTCTGTTTCCGTGAACTCCAAGAAATTGCATTCTTACCAAGATAAATGATGTAGCCAGTGGTGGATGTGTAATCATCCTTATTTCCAGCCCAATCAGCGTCAGTGAACGCATGAAGGTTGGAAGGTGAATCACGTCGAAGAAGAATGCCAAGAGAGGAAGTGCCAACCAAGTAACGGAGAACCCGTTTAAGAGCTCCCCAATGTATATTCGTAGGACAATGCATGAACTGAGATAACTTGTTAACGGCATAGGAGATGTCAGGGCGAGTGAGAGATAGGTACTGGAGGCCCCCAACAAGGGCCCTATAATCAGTAGGGTTAAGCAGAGGAGTGCCATCACGAAGAGAGAGAGACAAGTTAGAGGCCATGGGAGTGGGAACGGACTTGGCAGCTTCCATGTGCGACTTGTGGAGAAGATCTTGTATATATTTATTGTGACAACCCCAACCCTAGGCACTCATTTTAAATATTAAATTATATGCTTTTAATATTTATGTTATCTTTATATGTTCAATTATATCTTAAAATTCTTAAATTAGAATAAGTTGGGTGAAAAGTAAATTTAGGAGCTTATAAGAATTTATTGGACATTAAATAAAGAAACTAAGGGAAATAATAAAAAGTGGGAATTTATTAAATAGATAAATGTGGGAGAAGGTTAATTGAGTGAGTAGGATGAATTTGGGTTAAGTTTAAATTTAAATTAAAGATGAAGCCTTCTTGCTAGATATTTTAGGAGGGGCCAATTGTCTTGCCCTCCCCTCCTTGTGCCAAGTGTCACACCCACCTCAACTCTCTTACTCCCTTCCCCCCTTCCTCCTCACTCACTACTCATCTTCAACCTAGAGAAAAACTAGAGGACTCCCATGGAAGCCCAAGCATGAAGCTTTGAAGTCAAGATTTTCCTTCATCAAAAATCAAGTCTAAGATCATCTTTGAAGTTGAATCTTCTAGAGGAACCTATCAAGATCAATCTTCCCTTCTAAAATCCAAGTAAGTTGTTATGACTTCTCTTCTCATGAATGCTCATGAATATTCCTTGTGGTTCTTGTTATTATGTTGGTGATTTCTTGCTTGGGAAAACTCTTTTAGATTTAGAAAATGTATGGTTTATGGAAGTTGAATGGATCTAGGTTTAAGACTTGATTTCATGGAGTTAAAGGAGTAGATTAAAGTTACCCAAGTTGGAAATGCCCTTTAGGTTCATAACTTAGGATGCATTTGGTTGGAATCTTGGGATTTTAGAGCCATTGTTGTTATTCTTCTTTGTTTGTACAAATTCTGGGCCGAGGGACGAGTCGTCCCTTGGCCGAAGGGAAGTCGTGACCTAAGGGGGGACGCCAGGTTCAGTGGGGGGTAAATTGGGGACGAGTCGTGCCACAGGGGACGAGTCGTCCCCTGGCCAGATTTTCTCACCTCAACTTTATAGCTATTCAAACCTAATCAAACTCGAACCATGATGAAATCCTTTTAACCTAGATTAAAGTAGAATACTTTGGCTTCACAATGACGTTCTAAGTGATTAAAATGGAATAGTGGAAGTACCTTAAATGTTGTTTGGAAAACGTTAGATAAACTAGTTTAGTAACTAAACAATTATGATCCCAACTTGGTAGATTCCCTTAGACCTTTCAAGAGGCTATGTATTATGGTATAATGACTTTGTAGGATGGATTTATGCTACTTCCTTGCCTTACATTGAGTTCATATACATTGTTTCTATTGCATAGTATATTGAATAAATGTTGCACTATGATATTGGTTGGACATGAGTATAGTTTACCATGTTGATATGTTGTTATCCCTTTTTGTGGATTTTATTCAAGTATCTACTATGTGCTTGATTATGTGTGAGTCGGCGACGTTGGGGTATAACATAATACGGTCAATTATGGAAGTGTGACCTAATGTGACCGGATTATGTTATATACGTGACCGTCCCCTCCTGGCCGCGGGTTGGGGTATAGCATCTGTATTGAGCCACAAGCCTTACGAGTTGCTCTTGTCTTATATGGTTCTCTCGAAAACGGGTCTTATAAGACGTGAGTATTGCTTAAGCGGCTCACTTGTAATTGGAGTATTATTATTATACCCAATGTTGTACGACTCTTGTTCGAGACGGGAAAAGGTAAACCAAGGTAATGGAATGTGTTTATAGCTTTCCCAATGTGTTATGTGCGACTTGTTATATGTTGCATTTATTTGGCATATTCTTTGCATCCATAATAGCTTGCTTTGAGATTTATTCTCACCCCTCTCCCTTTCTTGTTTTAGATCCCGAGACGGAGGACCGCCCAAGTAAGGACGGAAAGGAGTTTGGGCTGAGCATTTTGGGATATTGTCGGGGTACGTTAGGTTGGCGTAGAAATTATTTTGTCATAATTCCTTTTGGGAGTTTGTAATTATAAACTTTATTTTCTACGTTAAAAACCAATATCTTTTGTAACTAAACAGTTGATTGTTTTCAAGGTTAGTTATCTCCTCCTCCGATGTGGAGTTGAGTGGAGTTCTTTTGAAATGTTATGTTATTAATGCTTATGTTTGAAAGTCAAAGTAAAGTTTTAAAAGTTTAGTGTTTTGGGTTAGTTTGGGGACGCAACAACTCGGGACACGTGTAGGTTCCGGGTCGGGGTCCTCACAGTTGGTATCGAGCTCGGTTAGAATTCTTGGGTAGAGTCTAGGCGAGTGAGAGTGTGTGTGTGCGACGTCGAGTGTTTAATGCGGGAGTTTGTTGTAATGGCGGGAAATGAAGGTGATCCGAATGCAGGTTTGGGTGGTGTTGGTAATCCGAACGCGAGATGATGGACATGTTCCGGGTTCCTTCAAAGCATATGGCAACGCGAGAATCGAATTTGAATCGAGAATCTAGGCGGACAAGGCAACATGGTTTGGAGAAGTTCGTGAAGATGTCTCCTCCTAGCTTCAACGGAGATCCGGATCCGGTGAAGGGCGAGAGGTGGCTTGAGGCTATGAACAAGATTTTCGCGGCTATGGAGAGTACGGATGCGGAGAAAGTGAGATGCGCCGTTTTCAAATTGGAAGGACCGGCGGAGCATTGGTGGCAAGTGGTAAAGGATGGTTGGGACCGAGATTTGACACCGCGACGTGGGAGAACTTCACGCTCAAGTTCCGAGATCACTTTGTGCCGATGGTTACTAGAGACAAGAAAGAAGGCGAGTTCCTGAAAGCTGGAGCAAGGGACCATGGCGATAGCGCGGTATTCGGCAAAGTTCACGAAGTTGGCCCGATATTGTCCCCATTTGGTGCCGGATGAGGAGAGCGAGTTTACCGGTTTGTGAAAGGTTTAAGAGTTGAGTTTCGGAAGCGGTTGTTGACGCATAACTTCGCCAATTTCCAAGCGGCGGTGAATATGGCGTACCGGATTGAGAACGACATAGAGGAGCATCGTGGTAAGAATGAAGGAGGAAACAGAACAGATTTCGGGGTCAAGGATCGGGACAGAATAGAGTGCGGCCGAGGACTTTCACCGGGAGCGAATCGAGGAGGTCATGTGGCGGCTCACGGCAAATCGTGCGACTTCCGGTCGGCTTGGGACAACATGTGGGTTTTGCGAGAGGATAGGGCATTCCGAAGACAAATGTTGGAGCAAACAAGGCAAGTGTTTGGAGTGTGGATCGCCGGGCCATTTCAGGAGGAATTGTCCCAAGTTACAGAATAAGCAAGCGACGGGTACCGGATTCGGGGGTCAAGGTAGTGGTATGAAGAGAGATGTTGATGGGAAACCTAAGGATAAAGTCCAAGGTCGTGTGTTTGCTTTGGGTCGAGGAGAGGTCGATCCTAATGCCGTCATTAGAGGTATAGTTCCTGTCTCGGGAGTTAAGGCCCGCATTCTTATAGACCGGGTCTTCCCATTCATTTGTGGCGTCTCATTTTGCATTCTCATTGCATATCTTGCCTGAATCTATGCCTTATGTGTTAGAGGTCTCTACTCCTGTGGGAGAGAGCCTTGAATCTTCTTTGATATATCGTGGATGTGATGTGACTATATGTGGGCATGTATTGCCGGTGGATTTGGTCGAGTTACCAATCCGTGATTTTGATGTGATCCTTGGTATGGATTGGTTGAGTCAGTGCCATGCTTTGGTAGACTGTCGTAGGAAGCGAGTCTCATTTGCTATGCCTGATGTGCCTACATTTATATTTGATGCCGATAAATCTATGTTCGGGTTACATGTTATTTCTGCCTTAAAAGCTAGAAAGATGCTATCTAAGGGGTGTACGGGTTACTTAGCTTATGTGATAGATTCCAATAAGAAGTCTCCCGAATTAGCTCATGTTCCGGTTGTGAATGAATTTAGTGATGTGTTCTCTAGTGAGTACTCTATGCCTCCGGATCGTGAGATAGAGTTTTGTATTGACTTAGTACCCGGTACCGCTCCTATCTCTAAAGCACCCTATAGAATGGCTCCGGCCGAGTTAAAAGAGTTCAAGGTCCAATTGCAACAATTGTCCGACCGAGGTTTTATTCGTCCTAGTGTGTCTCCGTGGGGAGCACCGGTCTTGTTTGTTAGGAAGAAGGATGGTACCTTACGATTGTGTATTGACTATCGTTTGTTGAACCAAGCCACTATTAAGAATAAGTATCCTCTTCCGCATATAGATGATTTGTTTGACCAACTCCAAGGTTCCGTTATCTACTCAAAGCTTGATTTGAGAAGCGGATACCATCAGTTGAAGATTAGGCCGGATGATGTTGCTAAGACGGCTTTCCGAACTAGATATGGTCACTATGAGTTTGTTGTGATGCCATTTGGGTTGACTAATGCTCCAGCCGTGTTTATGGATATGATGAACCGTGTTTTCAAGCCTTTTCTCGATAGTTTTGTGGTGGTCTTTATTGATGATATTCTTGTGTATTCTAAGTCCCGGGAAGAGCATGAGAATCATTTGAGGATTGTCTTGTCCGTTCTTCGTGAGAAGCAGTTGTACGCCAAGTTCAGTAAGTGCGAGTTTTGGCTTGAGCAGATTTCTTTCTTGGGGCATGTTGTGTCGAGTTCGGGAATTTCCGTGGATCCTTCAAAGATTGAAGCCGTGGTTAATTGGAAGCAACCTTCGACTGTGACCGAAGTCCGTAGTTTTCTTGGTTTGGCGGGGTACTATCGAAGGTTCATTGAGGGGTTTTCTCGGATAGCGACTCCGTTGACTAGGTTGACTCGGAAAGATGTATTGTTTGTGTGGGATTCCAAGTGTGAAGCAAGTTTTGATGAATTGAAGAAGAGGTTGACGACGGCTCCGGTTCTTACCCTTCCGAATGGTTGTGAGAATTTTGTGATCTATAGTGACGCCTCGAAGGCGGGTTTGGGATGTGTGTTAATGCAAGATGGAAAGGTTATTGCGTATGCCTCTAGGAAGTTATCACCGGCGGAACAGAATTACCCTACTCATGATATGGAATTGGCGGCGATTGTGTTTGCGTTACATAAGTGGAAGCATTATCTTTATGGGGCGAAATTCGAGATTTTCACCGATCATAAGAGTTTGAAGTACCTATTTACCCAAAAGGAGTTGAACAACCGGCAAAGAAGATGGTTAGAGTTTTTGAAGGATTTTGATTGTGTCATATCCTATCATCCGGGGAAGGCCAATGTGGTGGCCGATGCGATTAGCCGAAAGGCGTATGTGACAGCCTTGAGTTCTCGGGAGTTGAAGAGTGAAGTGATAGTTGCGAATGTTCGAGCCGTTCCGACATTGTATGGTGATTTGAAGGAAGCTCAACAAGAAGATCCGGAATTGAAGAAAATTTGTGATCAAGTGCAAGATGGGAAAGCCGGGGATTTTGCTTTGAATCGAGATGGGATTTTAACTTTCCAAGGTAGAATTTGCGTTCCGTCATCGCCGGAAATCAAGAAGCGTGTTTTAGAGGATGGCCATAAGTCCAAGTTTGCGATTCATCCGGGGAGTACCAAAATGTATCAAGACTTGAAGCGTGGGTATTGGTGGAATGGTATGAAAAGGGAAATAGCGGATTATGTATCTAAGTGTTTGACGTGTCAACAGATTAAGGCAGAACATCAAAGACCGGCGGGACTACTTCAACCATTGGATATTCCGGAATGGAAATGGGAAGGAATTTCGATGGATTTTGTTTCGGGTTTGCCTCTCACCGCGAAGAAGATGGATGCTATTTGGGTTATTGTGGATAGATTGACAAAGTCGGCTCATTTTCTTCCGGTATCAACCAAGTTTTCGTTAGAGAAGTTAGCTCAGTTGTACATGAAAGAGATTGTGAGACTTCACGGGGTTCCGGTTAGTATTGTTTCCGATAGAGATCCGAGGTTTACATCTAGATTTTGGAGAGCATTGCATGAAGCTTTGGGTTCTAAGTTGTGTTTTAGTACCGCGTTTCATCCTCAAACCGATGGTCAGTCCGAGAGAACTATTCAGATACTTGAGGATATGTTACGAGCTTGTGTGATGGATTTCCAATTGTCTTGGGAGGATCATTTACCTTTAGTGGAGTTTGCTTACAATAACAGTTATCAGTCCAGTATTGAGATGGCTCCGTATGAAGCTTTGTATGGTAGGAAGTGTCGATCTCCGATGTGTTGGGACGAGGTTGGTGAAGCGAGACTTTGGGGCCCGGATTTGGTTCGAGATTCTACGGAGAAGATCAAGGTGATTCGAGATAGGTTGAAGACAGCTCAGAGTCGACAGAAAAGCTACGCCGACAATAGAAGACGGGATTTATCATTTCGGGTTGGTGACTTTGTGTTCTTGAAGGTCTCTCCGAGGACGGGAATCAAGAGGTTTGGTAATAAGGGTAAATTGTCTCCGAGGTTCGTTGGTCCGTTTGAAATTCTAGAGAAGATTGGGGATTTGGCTTATCGGTTAGCGTTGCCTCCGTCTTTTTCCTTACTTCATGATGTCTTCCATGTTTCGATGCTTAGGAAGTATTGTCATGACCCCTCCCATGTTTTGAGCTCTCCTCCCGATGATGTCCAAGCGGACATGTCGTATGTTGAAGAGCCATTAAGAGTCCTAGAGTTCCAAGTTAAAGAGTTGAGAACTAAGAGTATCCCTATAGTGAAGGTCCTTTGGAAGAACCACACCGTAGAGGAAGCGACGTGGGAGCTAGAGTCGGAGATGAGAGCAAAATACCCGTGGTTGTTTGAAAATCCAAGTAAGTTTCCTTTTTAAAATTCGGGTCGAATTTTCTTTAAGGGGGAGTGAGTGTGACAACCCCAACCCTAGGCACTCATTTTAAATATTAAATTATATGCTTTTAATATTTATGTTATCTTTATATGTTCAATTATATCTTAAAATTCTTAAATTAGAATAAGTTGGGTGAAAAGTAAATTTAGGAGCTTATAAGAATTTATTGGACATTAAATAAAGAAACTAAGGGAAATAATAAAAAGTGGGAATTTATTAAATAGATAAATGTGGGAGAAGGTTAATTGAGTGAGTAGGATGAATTTGGGTTAAGTTTAAATTTAAATTAAAGATGAAGCCTTCTTGCTAGATATTTTAGGAGGGGCCAATTGTCTTGCCCTCCCCTCCTTGTGCCAAGTGTCACACCCACCTCAACTCTCTTACTCCCTTCCCCCCTTCCTCCTCACTCACTACTCATCTTCAACCTAGAGAAAAACTAGAGGACTCCCATGGAAGCCCAAGCATGAAGCTTTGAAGTCAAGATTTTCCTTCATCAAAAATCAAGTCTAAGATCATCTTTGAAGTTGAATCTTCTAGAGGAACCTATCAAGATCAATCTTCCCTTCTAAAATCCAAGTAAGTTGTTATGACTTCTCTTCTCATGAATGCTCATGAATATTCCTTGTGGTTCTTGTTATTATGTTGGTGATTTCTTGCTTGGGAAAACTCTTTTAGATTTAGAAAATGTATGGTTTATGGAAGTTGAATGGATCTAGGTTTAAGACTTGATTTCATGGAGTTAAAGGAGTAGATTAAAGTTACCCAAGTTGGAAATGCCCTTTAGGTTCATAACTTAGGATGCATTTGGTTGGAATCTTGGGATTTTAGAGCCATTGTTGTTGTTACTGCTGTTTGTACAAATTCTGGGCCGAGGGACGAGTCGTCCCTTGGACGAAGGGAAGTCGTGACCTAAGGGGGACGCTGTGTTCAGTGGGGGTAAATTGGGGACGAGTCGTGCCCTGGGGGACGAGTCGTCCCCTGGCCAGATTTTCTCACCTCAACTTTATAGCTATTCAAACCTAATCAAACTCGAACCATGATGAAATCCTTTTAACCTAGATTAAAGTAGAATACTTTGGCTTCACAATGACGTTCTAAGTGATTAAAATGGAATAGTGGAAGTACCTTAAATGTTGTTTGGAAAACGTTAGATAAACTAGTTTAGTAACTAAACAATTATGATCCCAACTTGGTAGATTCCCCTTAGACCTTTCAAGAGGCTATGTATTATGGTATAATGACTTTGTAGGATGGATTTATGCTACTTCCTTGCCTTACATTGAGTTCATATACATTGTTTCTATTGCATAGTATATTGAATAAATGTTGCACTATGATATTGGTTGGACATGAGTATAGTTTACCATGTTGATATGTTGTTATCCCTTTTTGTGGATTTTATTCAAGTATCTACTATGTGCTTGATTATGTGTGAGTCAGCTGACGTTGGGGGTATAACATAATACGGTCAATTATGGAAGTGTGACCTAATGTGACCGGATTATGTTATATCTGTGACCGTCCCCTCCTGTGGCCACAGGTTGGGGTATAGCATCTGTATTGAGCCACAAGCCTTACAGAGTTGCTACTGTCTTATATGGTTCTCTGAAAAACGGGTCTTATAAGACGTGAGTATTGCTTAAGCAGCTCACTGTAATTGGAGTATTATTATTATACCCAATGTTGTACGACTACTGTTCAGACGGGAAAAGGTAAACCAAGGTAATGGAATGTGTTTATAGCTTTCCCAATGTGTTATGTGCGACTTGTTATATGTTGCATTTATTTGGCATATTGCTGCATCCATAATAGCTTGCTGAGATTTATTCTCACCCCTCTCCCTTTACTGTTTTAGATCCCGAGACAGGAGGACCGCCCAAGTAAGGACGGAAAGGAGTTTGGCTGTGAGCATTTTGGGATATTGTCGGGGTACGTTAGGTTGGCGTAGAAATTATTTTGTCATAATTCCTTTTGGGAGTTTGTAATTATAAACTTTATTTTCTACGTTAAAAACCAATATCTTTTGTAACTAAACAGTTGATTGTTTTCAAGGTTAGTTATCTCCTCCTCCGATGTGGAGTTGAGTGGAGTTCTTTTGAAATGTTATGTTATTAATGCTTATGTTTGAAAGTCAAAGTAAAGTTTTAAAAGTTTAGTGTTTTGGGTTAGTTTGGGGACGCACCAACTCGGGACACGTGTAGGTTCCGGGTCGGGGTCCTCACATTTATGTTGGCTGAGAATAATGCCATTGGGGTGGGGAATGACTTCAACACCGAGAAAATAAGAAAGGTTGCCCAAATCTTTAAGAGAGAAACGAGACGAAAGAGAGAGAGAGTATAAAAGAATTAAGGAGTGAAATATTAGACCCAGTGATAACAATGTCATCGACATAGACAAGTAGATAGATAACATGAGAGGAATGATGAAGAGTAAAGAGAGAAGAGTCAGAGATACAGTTGACAAAACCTAAAGAGAGAAGATAAGACTTTAATTCGTTATACCAAGCACGAGGTGCCTGTTTGAGACCATAGAGAGCCTGACGGAGTTTACAGACGAAGGTGGGATGAGATGGACTAACGAAGCCGGGAGGCTGACTCATATAGACATCTTCATTAAGAGAACCCTGAAGGAAAGCATTATTTATGTCGACTTGACGAATGGACCAATTATTTTGAACAGCAAGAGAGAGAATGAGACGGATGGTGGCTGGTTTTACGACAGGACTAAAGGTTTCAGAATAATCCAGTCCGGGACGTTGATGAAACCCCTTGGCAACTAGCCGGGCTTTATAGCGATCGATGGACCCATCGGAGTTGTATTTGGTTCGAAAAACCCATTTACACCCGATTAGATTTTGAGAGGGAGAAGGAGGAACTAGATCCCAAGTTTTATTGTGAGTGAGGGCATTAAATTCAGTTTGCATGGCATCTCGCCAGACTTGACTTTTGAGAGCTTGAGTAATATTAGTTGGCTCGGGATGAGAGGTGGGAAGAGAGATGTGGAGGTTAAGTTTTTGGATTGGTTTTTGAATACCACTTTGTAGACGTGTATGAGGCCGTGAGGGGGGAATGGGGGGAGGTGGAGGAATATTTGGTGGTGGGGACGGCAGAGAGGGTGATGCCGAGGGCAGTGGTGTGGAATGGGTAGAAGTATGTGGAGAAGATGTGGTGGACGGAGCAGGGACAATTTGGGATATGTTGTTTGGTGCAGCAGGAGATGGTGTAGGGTGAGGCGGAAGAATAGGAATCTGGAAGGTACACCATTCATCGACAGTGGGTGTAGGTTGGTGACTGGAAGAGGAAGGTAAGGAGGAGAAGGGAAATTTAAACTCTACAAACTTGACATGTCGGGAAGTATATATTTTGTTTGTGGATGGGTCAAGGCAGTAGTAAGCACTTTGTGTGGCGGAGTAGCCTACGAAGACACAAGGAGAAGATCTAGGTTCGAGTTTGTGGGAGGTGTATGGACGCAACCAGGGATAACATAGACAACCAAAACTACGTAATTTTGAGTAATTAGGTGGTTGTTTATGTAAAGTGAGATATGGTGAGGAGAGGTTTAAGGTAGGAGTTGGCATGCGATTGATGAGATAACATGCTGTACTAAAGGCAAGGGGCCAGTAGTGGTGAGGCATGGAAGCATGAATAAGTAGAGAAAGCCCCGTTTCAACAATATGACGGTGACGACGCTCAGAATACCCGTTATGTTCGGGTGTATGAGGGGGAGAAGTGAGGTGATTAATGCCAAAGGAAGCAAGGGTTGGGCGGAGTCCAATATATTCGCCCCCATTATCACTGAAAATTGTTTTAATTGAGCGATTGAAAAATTTCTCAACAAGGAGTTTAAAGCGAGTAAAGACATGTGTAGCGTCATTTTTGTGTTTTAAGGGGTAGAACCATATGTATTTGGAATGATGATCAACAAATAAAAGATAATATTTAAAACCATCATGGGAAAGGAGGGGGGAGGTCCAGACATCGCTATAAATAACATCAAGAGGTCCATTGGACTGAATAGAATTCTCATTAAAAGGAAGTTTGTGACTCTTAGAGCAATCACATGAATTACAATGAAATAAAGATGAACTAGGAATGTTTAAATGAAACTTATTACTAATATGCCTAAGAATTGAAGAAGACGGATGACCGAGACGATGATGCCAGTTTGCAGTTGTCATAGTGACAGAATAAGTGGATGGAGAGACAGGATTCCACTCGTAGACACCGAACCTAGTTTGACCCTGAAGGAGAGTTGTGCCCGAACGAATGTCCTTCACAACATAAGAATTAGGTAAGAAAGTTATCGATGCATTATTATCACGACAAAAGGCAGAAATAGATATTATATTACGGGAAATAGATGGAACATGAAGAACATTTCTTAAATGAAAATTAGAAGAAGGAGTTGTAAGAGAAAGTGAACCAGTATTAGCGATGTTCAAGCCAGAGCCGTCCCCAATAAGCAATTCTTCAGTTCCATCATAGGGCGCATGCAGCGCAAGATTAGAAAGATCATTCGTAGTGTGATGAGTCGCACCACTGTCAAGAAGCCAAGCCAAAGGGTTGGGATTGGAAGCAGTAGCGGTGTGTGCAGATGGGTGGTGACCGGAAGTGGTATTGCCGCGGTAGGAAGTCCTTGAGTGACCAGATTGGTGAAATGTAGGTGACTGAGAAGAAGTAGGGTTAGGGTTTGGGATAGTAATGTGAGGATGAAGCTGGCGGAAAAGAGGGCATTGGGAGAGGTAATGCCCGGAGGCTCGGCACCATTGACAGCGCCCCTTGAAGGGTGCCACTGTTCTAGGAGAGTTTGGGAAGTGGGTTGAGCCAGGTGTAGGAAGGAGACCAGCAGTGGGATTAGGGTTGCGAGAGGAAGAGCTGCGACTAGGGTTACGGGCGGAAGCATAGTTAACAGACATAGGAAAAGAGGGACTGGAATTTGCTTTGAGTTTGAGGGAGAGTTCCTTTGTTATGAGTTTCTCATGTAACTCATCAAATGTGATGGGATTCTCACGGTTTTGAATAACCGAGATGACACTATCATAGTCCGGGTCTTGGAGTTGTTCAAGGATGCGGTCAACGACATCCTCGGGGTCTAGAGGGCGGCCTAGAGAGGTAAGCTTATCAGTGCAGTTCTTAATTTCCTGCATGAATTCAGAGACTGATCTAGCACCTTTGGTGATACTACGGAGGTGATCTTTTAACTGATTAAGGTGCCCTTTCGATGGGTTAGCATAGGTCTTTCCTAGGGTACGCCAAGCATCTAAGGTTGTTGGACAGAGGGAGATTAGAGGGACGAGAGGGGCGGAAAGGGTTCCTGCTAAGGCGCCGAGAATAAGCTTGTCTTGGCGAAACCATGTGGTATACGCCGGATTAGGGACGGTGCGGCTAGGGTTGGTGTCACCTGTTTGGGTGGGATTGGTGACATCAGTGGTGGGTGTTGTGGGAGTGGCAGTAGGGTTAGCAGCGACTGGGGAAGGGAGAGTTTTAGGAGGGGCTGGATGAGTACCATCTATATACTTGTATAGATCAAGGCCAAGAAGAGTGGCCTCGATCTGAGTCTTCCAGGAGATGTAGTTGGTTGGGGTGAGCTTAAGAACGTGAGATAGAGAGACAACGATGAGAGGAATGGTAGGCTCAGCGGCATTAGGGAGGACTTGGAAATCAGAGGCGGCCATAGAGAGTGGTAGGCGGAGGAGGAAAAAAAATTAAGCCCTTGAGGCTCTGATACCATATAGAAGAGAGAGAAGAGATTGGAAAACATTGCACTGTATCATTGAGAGTGATATCCTTTATATACAAGTCTAACCCTAGCTATGATAAGGAAATGATAATACAGAATAATAACAAGATTACAGAGAATAACTAATTGATATATACAAGCAATATTATAGGAATGTAAATCAATCCTTATCAGAGACCACGTCAGCGTTGGTCTCCTTTAAAATCGCGACCACGTAGTATGCGTGGAGACCACAGATTTTGGAGACCCACATTTTTTTTGGAGACGACTGAATGGTAGCAAATTGGAGACTACTCTGCTTGGTCGCCTTTAGCTACCAGATATTCGCAACCACCATAATGGTCTCCAAATTGTAAATTGGAGACGATTTTTGTCATTTAGAAACCAAATCCATCGTCTCTAATTTTTGTTTTTCTAGTAGTGTTCCCATTCGTAACTCACGCCTGGCCTCACTTCCATGACCTGTTCAACCACAAATCAAACAAACTAACAACTGATATACAATTAATAATTATCACTTTGTTATTTATGAAAAATATGTAGTAACTATACTCATATTAAATTGTCAACACGATGGCAATACATGAGGCAACACCAGTGACCACACTGGTGTAGCAACAGTGGAGACAACACCAATGACAACACATGGTATAACACTTACACAACGTAAAATATCTTGAAGAAGTGTAAAGACTTTTTTGTGTACTAAAATATAATGTAAAATTTAGTAGTGTAGGTAAAACTTTAATAAGTAATGATTTTGTATTTTTATTTTTTTATTTTTTTATATTTTTATATTTCTTCAAAATGTTTTACATTATGTTATTATGTTATACGTTTTTACATTTGTTTGTATGATTTCCATTGCTGCAACACTGCACATCCGTTTTTTTTTAATCCTTTTGTTATCATCCATCTCTTTGACGTAGATGTTCAATCATTCAAAATACAACTTCTTCCTAGTACTCGCAATTGTCAAGAAATCTTTGCCGACATGAATGCATGAGATATGTGTTGATTTTAATGGATTGTACGTTGTTTGTTTCAAGTCTACGTAAGGAGGATGGAGATTCAGCAAACGCATGATTAGATGGTGATGTAAACTTGATTATTATTTGACTTGAATGATTTCTTCTTTTGCAAAAAACGAAAAAAAACTTAGGTTAAACGAACCTAAAATCACCGTCTTTTTCCCAAATACTCGTGATAATCGCGGACTCGTTGGCATTAATCTTTCGAGTCCGATGGAACATTGCATGACCAAGTGTAATAGGAACCTGAAATCTAATTTTTCTGAATGTTGTTAATTTTGCTGATAAAGCTTAACTAAACTAACAAAAATCTGCCCAAATCTAACTTTTTTGGTTCCATGAATAAACAAAAAAGTTAGTTTGGGCAAATATGCGTTAGTTTAGTTAAACTTGATCAATGAAACTTAATTTTTTTTGGACGTTGTTAGAGGATAAAGTGAAATTAAGTGCATGTATATTGTCTAATGACTTTAAATGCTAAAAAAATAAAATAAAATTCTTCAATACATAGTAATATGAAAAAATACATGTCTTGATCGCCCCAACTCATCAGCAAAGTTTCAAAATAGTACTCACTTATCATACTCCAACAATTAATCAATTATTCCACTTTCTCTCTTTTACTATTTATGTTGGGGAAATTGGTGGTATTGAAACAGTAATTGTCTCATACCAAGTGTATAAGGAATAGATGACATGTACTTTCTCCGTCCCATATTATCTTGCTTAGTTGCTACAGTAGCAAGTCAATAGAAATGAACTTTGACCAAATATTAATATCAATCTATTCATTTTAATAAAATTTTAATAATTGCTATTGATAAATCATTTGATTATTTTATGAATAACAATTTTTAGATTTTTATTATGATACGTAAATTGATATTAAAGTTTGGTCAAAGTTGAACTCGGTTGACAGAGTTCGAAACAACTGGATAAGCTTTTCTGGGACGGAGGGAGTATTCAACATTCATATGAAAATTAATAAAAGAAGAAAATACACAACTTTTTCACCCAATTAATCCCTTCGAACTACATTTGGGGTTACTACCGAGTCGGGATATTCAATAATATTACCAAATCTGTTGTGTTACAAATAAATTCATGATCTCATTCAGAGTCATTTCCTCTATCTATGTAAACACACACCCACTCTTAGAACCCCTAGACATAATTTCGACCATCTATGAAATTCCCCTAACGGCACCCCCAACGACCTACCAATGCATTGCCAAAAGAAATCACGTCAAAATAAGAAACTAGGCCGCTGCAAACCCGCCGCAATACGCTCACCTTATGTGACCGCGTAGCCCTTCTCCATCATACCATTCTTCTCAATATATCACCTTTTTCATGTTCTTTTAACTATGGGACCATAAATGATTAAAATTGAAGCATCTCTTACAGTACGTGGCCAAAAAGTAAGATAGCAAATAAATGTGCTATAGTTGAAGTATGGGTTGGGTTTGATGGAGCAAAGCCGTGTGGACCCGGTTAAGTCCAAATCGCTGAAAACGCCTCCGTCTAGTCCACTATCGACTGTTAACACGGTCTGAAAAACAAAGATGAATACAAAAATCAAGTCAATAAATAAAGAAATTTGGCAACCACAATATTATTATTATTATTATTATTATTATTATTATTATTATTATTATTATTATTATGTCAAAATCTTATAAAAAACACGGTTTTTTTTTTAATTTAGAAAAAACGTGTTTTGTTTCCCCCGTTAGTGTAACAAAGTGTCAGTGTAACAAAATGTTAGTGTAACAAAGTGTCAGTATAAAGAGTGTCAGTGCATGTATATTATTATTATTATTATTATTATTATTATTATTATTATTATTATTATTATGTCAAAATCTTATAAAAAACACGGTTTTTTTTTAATTTAGAAAAAACGTGTTTTGTTTTCCCCGTTAGTAGTGTAACAAAGTGTCAGTGTAACAAAGTGTCAGTATTAGTGTAACAAAGTGTCAGTATAAAGAGTGTCAGTGCATGTATATTAAGTGTCAGTATAAAGAGTGTCAGTGTAGGATAAAAAAGTGTCAGTATTAGTATTAAAAAAGTGTCAGTGATAAGAGTGTCAGTGCATGTATTATTAAGTGTCAGTGATTTTTTCTTAAGCTTAGAAAAAAATGCATTTTTTATAAGACCAACTCTTATTATTATTGTTGTTGTTATTATTATTATTATTATTATTATTATTATTATTATTATTATTATTATTATTATTATTATTATTATTATTATTTAAAATAGAAAAGTCAGATTCTATAATAGAGGTTATTAGTCAAACCTTGTTTGACCTCATTTACTTAGTTTTCTTTCCTAACGTCCATTTCGCTTTTGACTCTTTTCAACCACTCAACTTAATAGTTTATGGACTTTTCTATTGTGTGATTATGGGCACATGATAATGATTAAAAAAAATTCTTGTAATGTGTGTCAAATTAATAAAAATATTAATTTGACACATATTAAAAGAGAATCTTTTAAAAATTCTCTTGTAATGTGTGTCAAATTAATATTTTTATTAATTTGATACACATTACAAGAGAATCTTTAAAAGATTTATTAATTTGACACATATTACAAGAGAATTTTTAATTTTTATCATGTGCTCATGGGCACACAATAGAATAGTCCATAGTTTATATTACTTGATGTTCCAAAAAAATAAATGATTATTGTTGTTTGAATAAATATTGAGCAACTATTATATTAAAGGTCAATTTAATTATTTAATAAAAAATTAAAATTTATTATTAATAATATATCAATAATAAATTTTAAATTTCATTATAATAATTAAATTAAAATATAATCATCTCTTAAAATTAATCAAATAAATAAATAAATTGGGAACAATGAACATCATTCCTAAATATATAATGCTAATGTAGAGAGAGAAAGAGAGAGAGAGAGATGAGACTATGTGTGCTTCCAAATTTGTGCTTACATCTGTGATTTATAATTCACTTTAGTTTCATGAAAAAAACACATTATTAATTTTGAAAAGTACTAATAGAATCTATTATTTTGCTTTGGAGTGGTTAAAGAATTTTTCAACTTCTAGAAGATATTAGTATGATTAATTTTTGAAAAGTACTAAAATAATCATTATTTTAATTGCCTTCTTATTTATCTTCTCCACACTTTCATTTTAAGCATTCTATCAAGATATCAATATCTTAAATTAAAAATATTTTGTAAATTATATAAGTTCTTCAAAGATAAAGTCTCTTTAATATTAATCACTTTTCCTCAAGTTACCGATTAAATTAAAATGATCGAAAACTTCTTATACATTTATATTAATATATAATATTGTATGCAATAGTAATTAAAATTACGATGCAACATCATTAAAACTTCCTCCCCAGTATCGGCCAGCGTCGGCCGCTCATCGCAATCATCAATGCAATATTATTATATGCTCATATATGATGCATAAATTTATAAAAATAATACTCCTACTCCCTCCGTTTCATCAAAATTGATATCAAATTTCTGGACACGCGGATTAAAGAAAAGTAAGAAAAAGAAAAAGTGAAAGAAAATGTTGTGAGTATGAAGAATTAAATAGGAGAGAGAATGAGTAGGAGGAATAGTTAGGAGAGAAAATGTTGTGAGTGTAAAAGTGAAATAGGAGAGAGAATGAGTGGGGTAAATAGTAAAGATTTCCTTCCATTTTGGGAAGTATCAGTTTGACTGGGACGGACCAAAAAGGAAATAAGTACTCCCTCCGTCCCGCCCGAAGAGGCACAAAAACAACCTCGCAGGCAAATTAAGAAAAATGATGTAGGAAAGAGAAAAAGTTTAAATGTTGTGAGTATGGAAAATTAAATAGGAGAGAGAATGAGTGGGGGGAATAGTTAGGAGAGTGAATGTTGTGAGTGTAAAAGTAAAGTAGGAGAGAGAATGAGTGGGTGGAATAGTAATAAAAACTTTTCTTTTTGGGAAAGTGTCTTTTTAAATGGGACACCCAAAAAAAAAATTTGTGTCTTTTCGAACAGAACGGAGGGAGTATCAGTTTTGGTGGGACGGAGGGAGTATATGGAAAGAACTTGTCAAGCGATATACTCCCTCCGTCCCATAGAAATATAGAGTTTTTGATTCGGCACGGAGATTAAGGTAAAAAGTGATAAAAGTAATGTGTTGTGAGTGTAAAAGTGAAATAGGAGAGAGAATGAGTAGAGAGAATAGTAAATTTAAAAAGTGTTGTGAGTAGAGAGAAGTGGGTCTCATTTTCATTTTGAGAAAGTTAAAGATTATTGTGGGACGCCCAAAATGAAAATTTTATAGATTATCGTGGGACGGAGGGAGTAGATATAAAGGATACTCCCTCCGTCCCGCATAAAAATGCATTCTTTCATTTCGAACGATAATTAAGGAAAAGTGTAAGTAGTGTAAGTGTTGTGAGTATGAAAATTGAAGTAGAAGAGAGAAAGTGAGGTAGGAAATAATAAGTTGATTGGTGTTGTGAGGGTAAAAGTAAAGTAGGAGAGAAAATGCGTGAGAGGAATAGTAAAAATTTTTTGTCATTTTAAAAAAGAGCATTCTTATGTACAAATGTCCAAAATGGCAAGAGTGCATTCTTATACACACGGACGGAGTGAGTACTTCTTTAGAATTTTTGGTCAATTTTGTTTTGACGATGGAAATGACGTAAGAGATGAGGGGGTTAAAGTGATAACTTAGGATGCAACGAAGAAGACATTCATTTGAGTCTTAGCTATAAATAGTGTGTGAGAAAGAGAAAAGCCATAGTCTTTGGAATACGTTGAATTTTGCACTCACTCCAAACTTGAAGCTAAGCAGAGCAGAGCAGAGCAGAGCAGAGCAAAGCAAAGACGGATTAACTCTGAAGAAAGGTACTATCTCATAAACACAAAACACCCATCTCCTTTTTTTCTTGAATTTATTTCAGTTTCCCCTTTTTGGATTTTCAATTTATTTGGAAAAAGGGTATGGTTCTTTATGGTTGATTATGATGTGGGGTTTGCAGAAAGTGTTGTTACTTTGAGCTAGTTCAGGTTTGAGATCTTCATCTTAGCTATAGTATCAATTTTTCTTTAATTTCCCAGAAGAACAAATAAATTAACTTATTGCAACTTTTCTTTAATTTGAGCAGTAGGGTGTTCTTGAGTTTGATAAAGATGGAATCTTTTCCTCTAAAAGTTGAGATTCCCATAAAGATTTAGTCCTTTCCTCTAAAATTTGAGATTCCCAATATGTGTGTGTGTGTGTGAGAGAGAGAGAGAGAGAGAGAGAGAGAGAGAGAGAGAGAGAGTTGAATCTATCAGATGATTATGAAAATCAAGAACTTTAATGTTAAATGGGAGAGCTTGCATACCTGTTTGATGAGCTTCCTTGTGTAGATTTATTTAGTCTCATAAATTGTCCCATTCATGCTTCTCAGAACAATTGTTGAATTTCTTAGAAGTTTACCAATTACCATGGGTGTGGCAGAGTTTTAATCTCTTTCTTCTTTTTTTTACATAGTACTACCTCCGTCCCGAATGAATGATCTTTTGAAATTTTTCCTTGAAAAAACTATACCTAAATGAAATATTTTTCATAGTTCGGTATATTTTTACAAAACTAAAAGTTTGAAAGTGAATAGCAAGAATGTTTATGATTCCCGCCTAGCTCCCGGATCTCCCTTTCTTGTAGTCGTACCTAGTTCTACTCGTCCGTATGTGTGCTAGCTTTTTTTCAGTTAAAAATCAACCTTTTCAAAATGACCCTTGAATCCAAATGGTCATTCATTTTGGGACGGAGGGAGTAGTTGTTATTAGTCTTGCTGTATTTGGCACTTTATGTGATTTTTCTTTTTAATTTTCTCATCACACGCATAATACCAGTCATAATGATGTTTATGATTTTTTTCGGTTAAAAATCAACCTTTACAAAATGACCCTTGAATCCAAATGGTCATTCATTTTGGGACGGAGGGAGTAGTTGATATTAGTCTTGCTGTATTTGGCACTTTATGTGATTTTTCTTTTTAATTTTCTCATCATACGCATAATACCAGTCATAATGATGTTGTTAGCTTTTGTTTACAGGGATCTGTAGGCTCTGAAGTACATTGGATGCACGTAGTGGAATCGTCCTGAAGTCGTTGAGTTCTGAATAATCTAAGTCAACTATCCAGCAGCTGAACTCCGAGTCACTTTCTCTGGGAATTATTTGTTATGCTGAATCAACAAGTAGGTTATTTATCGATGCAGACATCTCAGAAACAAGAAAGTTTGGATCAGTCTTACTACTGGACAACATCTGAAAATGTAGATCGCTTATTATACCCTGCTGATGGAAGTCAAGGCAGCCATTTTTCCGTTCAGACATCTGACCATGGTAATAATTCAACTTCTACTGTCAGTTTCTCACCCAATGGTAGTCCAATGTCTCAGGCAGATTCTCACTCCTACCCACAAGAGAATATGAGCAGGCGTAATTTAATTGATGCTGTCGAAGACCTAAACCTGCAGCACAAGCTGAGAGAATTAGAATTTGTTATGTTCGGACCTGACCAAGATTTTGTTGGGTCTCATGATTTTCCTGCTTGGGATGTTGATAATCAAGTATCGTCAGAGTCTGACAAGTTCCAGAAATTGATGGAGATGATCTCGAGAGGAGACTTGAAAGACGTGCTACTTGCGTGTGCTAAAGCAGTGGCGGAGAATGATATAATAACGGCCGAGTGGTTAATATCTGAGTTACGTCCAATGGTGTCAGTCTCCGGTGAACCGAAACAAAGATTAGGAGCTTACTTGTTGGAAGGGCTTGTTGCAAGATTGGCTTCTTCAGGGAGCTCTATTTACAAATCTTTAAGGTGCAAAGAGCCGACCAGTGGCGAACTTTTTTCGTATATGCACTTACTATATGAAGTCTGTCCTTATTTCAAGTTCGGGTATTTGTCTGCAAATGGAGCGATTGCAGAAGCCATGAAGAATGAAAACAAAATCCACATAGTTGATTTTCAGATTACTCAGGGTAGTCAATGGTTCACCCTCATTCAAGCCCTAGCAGCTCGGCCAGGTGGGCCCCCTCACGTTTGCATCACGGGAATCGACGACTCAACATCTGCTTACGCAAGGGGAGGTGGATTAGAGATCGTAGGACAGAGATTATCCAAGCTGGCGGAATCATGTAAAGTACCGTTCGAGTTTCACGCTGTATCGATTTCAGGTACCAAAGTCGAAGCTAAAGATCTTAGAATCAAGCGAGGGGAAGCATTGGCGGTTAATTTCGCCTTCGCGTTACATCACATGCCGGACGAGAGTGTGGGCCCGCAGAATCACCGGGACAGACTCTTAAGGTTAGTCAAGAGCTTATCTCCTAAAGTTCTGACCCTTGTCGAGCAAGAATCCAGCACCAACACGGCCCCACTCTTTCCCCGGTTCGTGGAGACTATGAACTATTATTCCGCCATTTTCGAGTCAATCGACGTGACTTTACCTAGGGATCACAAGGAGCGGATCAACGTCGAACAACATTGTCTAGCTCGAGATATTGTTAATATAATAGCATGCGAGGGGCAAGAGAGGGTGGAACGGCACGAGCTTCTTGGGAAGTGGAAATCGCGTTTGGCCATGGCTGGATTTACGCCATTTCCGTTGAGTTCTTATGTAAATGCTACCATCAAGACATTGCTGGAGAATTACTGTGAAAGTTATAGGCTTGAAGAGAGAGATGGGGCTTTGTATCTTGGCTGGATGGATCGAGATTTAGTTGCCTCATCTGCCTGGAAATAAACAATGATTATATATAGGCATATGCTTGTTTTGCAAGTTAGGAAAGTATGTCTCTTTTTAGACTATTCTCAAATGTTTTTACTAGTTTTCTCTCTACTTGTTAGATTTCATTGTGCAATATCAGATATTTCTTCTTTTACTTTCTCAAGAACCATTTGCTAGAGTCTTTCCCGACAATTGCCAAGAAACTATTCGCCAAGGTTCAAACCCGTAACCTTATGGTCACCAAAGGAGCCACTTAATCGTTGTGCCAAGGCTCGCCCTCTTGTCATTTTATTATTCTGCAGAAAAAAAATGAGAAACAGAATAGAATAGGGAAGACTATTTGCAAATGGAAATGCACATCTATTATTCAAGGTTAGGTTAGGTTAGGTTTGGTTTGGCACAATTACAAATACAAATCTCTTCTTCCAGAAATCTGCTCTAGATTTCAGCTCAACAATTTGTCTATGATCACAAATACAACACAAATACATCTACAGCTATAGATTGTGCTTTTCATCGGCGTCTCCACGAGCAGTATCTGAGTGCTTGGGCGGGGGGAAAGAAAGCCGCTTCTTCCCTCCCCCCTCCCCCAAGTGCAGCTGAACTAGCTGGGAGGATAACACAGTATTTTACACAAATCTTACAATTCTATATGAAATCCCATTTAAAAGATTAACGAAACAAATACTATCCCAAAATGAACGGCAAAATAAGTTTCAAAATTGCTCTTGATCAATAGCAATTTTGAAAAATAAAATTAGTCATTCATTTTGGGACGGATGGAGTGCAAACTGCTTCCCTACCCCAAGCGACCACCTTCATAATGACTATAAGCTTCTCCCGCCTCTACTATCTCTGGTTAAGCAACTGAATTTAGTATATACAACCAACTTCCACGCACACCCAAATTCACTCGTCTCATGTATGCCGACATGAGAAAGGATGTGCTCGAGTTATACAGATGTACAGTATCTGTTTTTGACCACCTTCCACCCATCAACAAGTAGGGAAACTTGCCCAGTATTTATTTTCAATATACCTTAATAACTAGGGTCCCAAAAGTACCCTCCCAAGATTTTGTGGGTAAGGGTTTGAAGGATGGGTTAGAGGTTGGATAAAGTTACGACCTTCAACATTATTTGCTCGAGAATACACATCCCTGCCACCATTCGCAACACCATATTGAGGGGCAAAATTGGAACTTCGATCGTGCATTTGGTTTTGGATGGTTTGAGCATCCTCTATCTGTGGCTGCTCAGATGTTCTATTTTCAGCACCAAAGCTATTTCCTACCCCAAGGTCAAGGCAAATCCTTTCATTCTCTTCTGACCTCATCATCCTAGACATTCCAGACCCAGCTGTTGGTCCAGCAACATCATGGCTGCTGTTTTTTGCAGTCGGAACATCGTGATTGTGTTTTCCCTCGTACGTTGTTATAACAGCTTTGGGATCATGGGATGCCCTTTCCACGTGTTTCCTAACTGGGCAACCAGCATTTGTGCATTTGTAATAACTCCTGCAACAAAGACGACATAGAAGAGTTAACATGCTATTAAGTACTAAGATTAAACATTCATGGATACCAAAACAAATCTTTAAATTTAAGCTATCATCAGAGCTGATCAATAGGCCAAATCTCAAATAATGGGAAGACCGCTTATCAGTGAAAGCGCAACAAGAGCAGCTCTTTACCAAGTAATACTAACAGCTACTCCCTTTGTCCCATAATGATAGTCCCATTTGACTATTCAAACATTTTAACAACCTATTTTCATTTCCATTCGTAACCTTAATGAAGATTAATTATTACTCTATTACTCCTTCCTTGGTTGGCTCTCATCCTCATCTTTTCTCCCTCTTCTTCCTTGATTGGCAATTTTGGAAGTTCAATGATTTTAACCTCAACAATTTTGGAAATGAGACTATCTTTTTAGGGAAAAAGAAAAATGGTAAATGAGAACATCTTTATGGGATGGAGTATAATTTTTTTTTACAGGGCACATAAAATAACTATCGTAATCTTAAGATTCTAACAGTTTCGTTGTTAGGTAAGTGCTATCACACGTGGAAATCAGACCTTCCTCGTAAAATCCCGATGTCATTTGGAAATTGGTTTCCTCAAATATACTACTAAGCAACAGACAGACATACACATACCAGAATATTTAACATTTATCTATAACCCCACACTTCTCTTTTCCTTTCTCATTCTCCTTTTGCCTGCACACACCATCTCGATTTCCAACTCCCACAGAAGTGGAGTACTCTCTTTCTTTCTTACCCTCGCTCCTATTCTGATTCCTGTGTTTCTCTCATCTTCCAAGTTACTGAACTGAAGTAAAAAACCTTTATACCACATCCCATTGATGCTAAAGCTACTTCACTAACCTCGTGGATGGCTGGTTTGCTCACTTTTCTTTGCTAACTATAGATTCCTCTTTATCCATCAGATATTAATACTTCCACAAAGGTTATGATTATTATTACATGATCAAGGTGGGAAATTGAATGAGCTGAGTTCTATTGTTTTCAAATTTTCATAAATGTAGTTCTGATTTGAGGCTTAAGCACTACATTGAGTTATGGTTTTATGTTATATGCAGTACAGTATGAGAATCCTGTAATGTAATGGAGCTCATCTATTTCATATTACACCATAAAATAGCCAAGTCAAATAAACACTTATACATTCAGAAACATGTAATACATAAATCATCAACCTAGCAATCATAAGTTATAACAATTCTCTACTAAGTAGTCAAAAGTTGAGACAATGTAGGGAAAACATCATATCACCAATCTCTACAAGGGGTAAGTATGAAGTTTGCACTTTATGAATGATCTACCTCTCTCTGTCATTTAATTTTGCTCACAAACAAGTCTTTGGGACTGCTTGTGCCCCTCACATGTGCTTGTTTACAAGATAAATAGTAGTTTTGAGAATATGTGTCATGCAAGTATTCAAGGGTGTAGTAGTGTACCACATATTTGCACCCAAACAGAAGTTGAATGAGGCATTGGTTGGAATATAGGATACCACATTAAACTAGAATGGTTGAAAATTGATGCAATGTACACTGAATTACTGATAAGCTCAAATTTCTATCTTTGAGAAAGATTTCCATGCTAACTATGACATAATACTCCCTCCGTCCAAATTTGCTCTAGATCAAAGCCTCAAATTTGAACATTCAGTTTGGGACGGAGGGATTAAATCATTATTACATCGTGGATTTCAGTACAGGAAACAAGGCTAAGATTAGGCTAGGTCATTTGTACATTTTAGAAAAAGGTTCATTAATTGTATATTATTCATGACAGTACAGCTTCAATTTAAGAAATTATGTTAGCTTCGTTCAAATGTAAGGAAGTATGAACTATGGTTTAGCTTAACTATGGTTTAGCTTCGGGAAACTTTTTTGAACCCATACAAAAGTTGAATGAGACATTGATTTGAATATAGGATGCCGCACATTAAACTAGAGGTACTAGGAAACAGCAATTTCTGGAATGGTTTTAATCTGATAGGTATACTTGGATTACTGATATATTGAAATTTTGGGAAAGAGTTACACGCTAACAATAACATAATAAATCTTTATTACATTGAAGATTTCAGTAGAAGAAACAGGATTTAGATTAGCCTAGGCCTTCTTATAAGCAAACCCCGGTGCGCCAAGCGCTCCCCGCCAATCGGGGGTTGAGAGAGGGAATCATTTTCTAGAGCCTACCCTTGACAATTGTCAAGAGGCTGTTCGCCAATGTTCGAACCCGTGACCTTATGGTCACCAAAGGAGCAACTTAACCGTTGCGCCAAGGCTCGCCCTCGGCCTAGGCCTTCTTATCAAAAAAAAAAAAAAAAAAAAGATTAAGCTAGGCCAATCATGCAATTTAGGAAAAGATTCATTCATTGTATAATTGGGATTAAACTTTTTTATCAGCATAACTTCAATTTAAGAAATTATGTTAGCGTAGTTCAAACGTAAGAAAGTAGGAACAATAGTTTAGCTTCAGGGTAGATTTTGAAACTGGGGGTATTGATTAATAAAATTTAGGTGGATATGCCTAGGATATGCATCTGTCGAATATTTATTTTATTTCTTAATATTCAATTGTGGATACATCAAGGATAAGTCATTATTAGGCCCATTCAATTGATAAATGAAATCTCTTCTAAGATTTTCAAAATAGAGCAAATAAATGAGGTACCCTGGTGAAAGCTCAAAAAGAAAACTTCTGAACAACCTAATTGTACATATAAATAATTCACTGCCTGGCATTAATGGCTCTTCTTAAATTTACAAAGATCACCACTTCAATTATTATCCCTATAATCTCCTTCACTTTCAACTCTACTGGCCACATGTCCCACAATCATCATGTGTATGATGAGGCATTACTGTAACTATGTCCGACTTCAAGGATACTAATACGTCAAAATATATTTAACTTCTAAAATGTGGACTCTTCTGATTAGGAGTCAAAACAGAGGGAGTATCTCTTTTTCACAGTTATATCTTCCCATATGCTATGAGCCTCCCTTCACGTTTCCTCATAAGTCATAACCTAGTTCCCTTTCTCCAAAAGAAATACCAAGGAAGAACTTCTTATCAAAAAAAAAAAAAAAAAAACAAGAACTCAACTTAAGAAGAAAAAATATCAATAAGGGGACACGGACTAATTATTGTTTCCTAACTGAGTCAAACAGATTACAAGTTTACTATGTTTCTAGGAAAACAGAGCATTACACACCAGAGATAAACAAGCCATTTAATCACTGCAACACCTTGAATAAAAAATCGACACCATTTATTGTTTTCGACATACGCTTTCGGACTCTATCCGTTTTCAACACTTTGAATAGGAGAGGCGCTATACCAAGCATCAATCACCATTGATGTTAAACTTACATGTGATGGCCACATCTGCAAATGCACTCAGACTCATTGCAACTACTACTCACACTGTGATACATGTAGTAATACCCTCTCAAACGATCATACAGCTGACTTGAGCAATAATAGACAAAAGCCACAAATAAACACAGACAAAAATGTAATAATAGTTTCATCTTTAATCCAGCCAAGAAGCAGTTACATACCTGGGATTCGGATTTCCCCGGACCACTTTCTGGCCATATTTGCGCCACCGGTAACCATCATCAAGTATGTCAACCTCACTGACAGTTTGCACCACAACGCGTGGTTCACGGATAGGCTTAACCACCGGCGTAACATCAAGACTCCCAAAATCTGTCCGCCTGGATCACCATTTATGGACAGTCCACTGAAAGTTAATTCACGAAGACAACAAATTGAATAAAACTAACTGGTTGATTTTTTTAACACTACCTCCGCTTTGAATATGGATCTTCGTCGTCAATTTCGTCATTTGCATTGTTCAATTGTGAAGCTGCACCATCATTACTTTTAGGGGATGGCAAAGGAGACCCATTTGTATTGATGTTGATGTTAGGATTTTGGATATTGATTCCAGAGTGTTCTTCACAAAATAATGAACCAGGGAGAAAATGGGGTAGAAATAGACATCAGTATAACAGATACCTTATGCAGAAATATAATGGAAGAGTAGCACTTACCAGCTTGACTAGTTAAAGATGACATCTTATCGGTTTTCTCCTCCTTTATGGACATAAGAGCACCCGCAGTAAATCGGCGGTTAGGTTGAGGTTTAGGATGATCATGAGTCCCTTTATACACAATTTCTGTTATTTGTCCGGTATAAGATCGTTCAAAAATCTTTTTCACCTCACAGTTGGGATGGGTACACTTGTAATAGCTTCTTGGAAATTCACTTCCCTTGACAACTTTCTGACCATATTTCCGCCAGTTATATCCATCCTCTGAAGACCTGTCTGTTGGAACTGAAGGCCCAGGATCTCTATGATCAGATTGGGATAGTTGAACCCCAGAATTAGAGTACCCTGTACCATTTGCTTCATCATAAGAAACACCTGCAGGTGGTGCAGAGAGAGTTGGTTCTTTGGGTGCTGCCATCTCACAGGTAACCAAAGCAGATGATGTATACATCCGGGGATCACATTGATCCTGAACTTGTCCAGTTCGTTCACTTTGCTGATGGCTGAAACCTGAAGGAACCTATTAAAAATGTGAAGTGTCACATAAAAGCTTTCCAGGACCAGTCACGGGTAGTCACATCACACATATGCATAAGCATAACTAAGCATGGAATTAGAGGGTAGGGAACAAGGTTGTAAAACAAAATTTACACTGCCTTTTTATTTTGGATGATCTGGTTTAGCAGCAATTACACACTCCATTGGTTGGTCAAAACTGAATGACATTGACGTGGCACCTACATTATCTAATTTATCAATTCAAGCTGTCGTAAACAGCGACAGTATTCTTAAACGCCATTATTTGGAAGGAGTGGGCGATCGGATAACATATGGAATCATTTCTCAAAATCAACTAAATTCCGATTCACTAACCATACTCAAATATATCAATGTTTCAATGAAATAGGACCATACAACTATCTGAGTACAGATAAAAGAGGAAATAGCATTATCAAAGTGATATTTCTATCATCTACGTGAAAAAATAAATAAGAAACTATTAGTTCAAGTGACATTTCATTTTGACAACCATACCGCAAGTGCTGCTGAAGATAGTCCTGAAACATGAGTTGGCCCACCGTGTGGCTTAAACTCAAAGTGACTGGAATTACTTTCATCGTAGGGATTGCGATTGGTAGCATTTGAAATTAAAGAGAATGCCACAGTACTGCCAGGCCCCCCTTGCATCATCTGAGGCTTGAAAAACGAACCTGTAGTTGGGGAAGGCTCTGACTGCAAGATTTCAAAAAACATTTACAAACTAAACACCAAAAGCTTCACAAACTTTTGATCACTACAGAAAAACTTAAGCTTTTCACAATAACTCGACTCTCACGAGCAATCAGACAAAATAGGAATACTCAAATGAACAAACAACAAGACGCATATATATAAGTTGAAGTACACATGATGCCAAGATTCGGGAAACTACGTATAGAATACATCAATTTTACTTTCCAAAGGAACAACATACAGAAAAAAAGGCAAAGCACTTGCAAAAAGAAACATTTAATTTTGTGAAAAAACAACACTGAAGCTCAAAGACAAAAAAAATAAATAAAGGGGGATTAAAGGCATTAAGAAGTTTGAACAAAAATCAAGAAACAAGAATAAATGTGCAAAAGAATCTAATTGAAAAATAACATATTGGCAGCATCAGAATCAGAAGAAGGTCCCGAAACAGGCACACAAGGCATATAATAAGTGCATATTCCTCAATCGAGCACTAAAAATGGAGTAATACAAATAATTGATGAGTGATGAAAAAACACACAACATGCAGAAAAGCCTAAAGCCGAATATCAAAACGTACTTTTACCAAAAGAGCAATGCGTTGTTGCAATTAAATGCACAATACTCACTCGATCACATCAACGAATTCATCTCCCCTAAATTCTCTACTGTGACGCAAACACGCACCTCAATTTTTAGGTCATCGACAAAAAATACAAATCAAAGAAATTCGATTCACATCTAGCAACGGACAAAAATTAAAAGCTGGCGTCGCTTTACGTTTACTCAGCTAGCAAACAGGGCTCGTCATTTACAGATTTATTGGCTCAAATCTCAACATTTATTTAATTCCAGCTGCTAGTAGCGAAAATGAAAGAGAAAGCTAACCTTAATGTTGGAGAGAAGGACGGGAGACTCGAGGAAAGACGTCGGACTGAGACCGGGAGGCATGGTGATACCGTTGGACCTCGAGATCGGGAGTTTAGCGGGAGACATGAGCTTGTACTTAGCACCGTTGGATCCAGCATCTCCTCTCACGTGTTCAGCACCGTACATCACGTGACTGGAGACATTGCGTCGATAGAAAGGAATATTCTCGTCGTTCTGCTGCTGCTGCGGCGGCTGCGGAGCGGAGGAGCTCAGTGATTGAGATTGAGATTGAGATTGAGAAGAGTCTTCCATGGAGTATCTCCTGAGGTCTCTGTGTGTGTGTGAGAGAGAGAGAGAAAGCTAAAATGAAGGTCAAAAGATCAAAAGGGAAAGTAAAGAGGTGATTTCTGTTAGAAAACGAGAAGAAAGATGAAGGGGTATTTTGGACATTTTGAAAGTGTGGGGGCGTTAATGTGTGGTTGTTGTGTATGAAAATAAACTTGTCAGGAGATGAGTCGATGCAGTTGAGTTGACTTGTTACATTGGATCTGAATTGTCATTTTCCTTTTCTCTCACATTTCACTGTTTTATTTTAATTAATTTCAAAAATGAATGTTACATTTTAAAATAAGAAATACTCCCTCTGTCTCATTGATAGCTTCAATTTTTGTCAAAATGAGTATCTCGTTAAAAATTTCATCTTTTCTAAAATGGTAAAAAAAAATTATTATTTCACTCACTAATTCTCTCTCCTATTTTACTTTTATATTCACAACACTTTCTCCACTATCCTTTTTTCTTAATTTGCGTGTCTAAATCAAAATGGTGAAGTTATCAATAAAACGGAGGGAGTATAATTTAAAATAATTATATTATTATACAAATAATCTATAAACTAGTGAAATATTTTTTCTTAAATATTAACAAATCAACTGTAACATTAATTCTATTTTTATTATTTCGCTTTCGCTTGAGAATAGAAAAAACTTTTGATAATGCCAAATTTCCACCATAACTTTAATGTTAACATTTAACAACCTTGTAAGGAAGAAAATGACACCTTGACACTTTCCCCTTTAATTAATAAAATTTTGCTTATTCATTTCAGAAAGAAAACATGTTTTCTTATAAATATGACAAGTCCTTTCCAATCACATAGACAAAAGGATAATTTTAGAAAATACTCTCTCCGTCCCGCTTTAAAATGGGATCAACTTTTTAGATACAATGATTAAGAAAACCTGCTCTAAAAAGTCACAGGCGGATGCAGCAATGGAAATGGTAATACAGGAGGATTAATGGGGACTAATCGGGATTAGTCAGATTAGTCGCACTGGCGGCTGTAACTGCTGGGAGAGCCAGCCAGCGCCTGTGCGCCCCAGCGGTCTTTAGAATGTAGAGAAAACATAAAGTAGGAGGACGTGTTATGAATATGAAAAATAAAATAAGAGAAAAAATAAGTGACAAAAATAATAAATTGATCGGTATCGTGAATATAAAAGTAAAATATAAAAACACTTTGATTTGACAGTATAAGAAGTTGGGGGAAAACCATATTTTGCTCAATCAACTATAGTGCCGTTTCACCTAAGGCCTCCTAATCTTGTAGTATGCTAACCGGCCTCCCTTCTGGGAGGTCATAGGTTCGATTTCCCCTGGAAATCTTATATGTGAAAATATATACTATGAGTTTCAGGATTCTTATGAGTCCCCGAGGCGGTGGTCATGATTAGTCTCGAAGCTAACCCAGTATCAAAAAAAAAAAACAAAACTATAGTGCCGTTTCAAATGTGCTCACTCAACCAAATAATTGATACTATTACACAATTTAAAATGTCGTCATTATATTTGTTAAAACTTGATAAATCGTTAGAAAGATAACAAAAGTTAGTCATGAGATTTCATAAAACTAACAATTATTAAATTAAAAGAGAGGAGGAAGAAAGTAAGCTTAGAATTGAAGTTGTGTGAGGAACAAATAGCAATTACTTCAACACTTGCCACAGAAAGCACATATGAGACCATGTGTTCATTGAGGATTCTAAAAAAAAAGAGTTTAACTAAAGAAGGAAAAACAAAAAAAAAAAGAGCAACTTCATAAACCTAATAAATCCCCTATGCTACAATCAAAGTAGTTCATGGGCACGGGTAAAACCCGGACAGACCAAGATACCATCCCAAACCCTAGGACCATCATGCTACAGCAAGTCAATGGACTATTGAGGATAGTAAGATGGATGGTATTGAGGTTGCAAGTTGTATCCACCATGTGGGACTGGCATATTGTAATAACCTGTTGATGGAGTGTGTAGCTCGGAAGGGTACAAATGGGACCCAGTAGAGGTTGAGTTGCCATTGAAACCCAAAGGCCCTCCTACATATCCATATGGGCTAGCATTTGATCCTGCATATGGGATTGCATGACTGGGCCCCGCCATGACAACGGGACCCGCTTGATTCACATATTGAGCAGAACGGTCGGGCAACAATCCTGCTGCCTGCACTTGAGGTTTTTGGGACGGAAAAGCATTTGGTGCAGCAGTCAGAGGATGCTTGCTTGTTTTCGGTTTTACTGGTTTGGGCATTGGGGCTGCTGGAGGGCGTTTCTTATTTGCCTTATCCTTTTCTAGCTTCTCAACAAGACCCAGAAGATCTTGCTTAGGATACTCCGACTCCAGATTGTAATTTTCAATGCATTTGATAATTGATCTCAAGGAGCTGATATCTTTCATTGCTGCCTCATTCTGCATCAAGTGAGTAAAGGAGGTGAGTCGTGAGCTTAGTGTTGGGAACAAAATGTAATTAATAGAGAATGAGATGCATGATTACCAGAGCCTGAAGAGAACTCTTTGCATTGTTTCGTATTTTCCTAGATTGCTTCCTTGTCTCCTGCCTATATTCTTTCAAGAGGGGTACTAATGGGAATTCGTCGGTCTTCTTAAATTCATAACTGAATTTGGCAGCATCAAGTTTCTTGCCGTTATCTATGAGTTTCTGAATAAGATCTGCATTGGGAAGGGGGTAGTAAGTTTGCTTCAAAAACCTTCAAACTAGATCTTGATCAAGTTAAAATGCATGTGCAATGTGGATTCAATATAAAAGATGCAAATAACCCTAGATAACGGCTGCATTTGCGATTGATCAGGGTTTTGGCAGAACTGTTCATCAAGTATAAGGTGCAAAGTTCAACCCTGTACGATCAGATCAGCTTCGCGCCTAGTTCATTCATTTTTGCACCATATCAAAGATGTGCATGACAAATCATTTTCTGTCTACAAGCTATGATTTTTATATGCTAATCTATCCTTACTAGACTTCACATGGCCACGATAACCGTCACAACCCATAAACAAAACAAAGAAGAAAACCTACACACATTATACAGCTCCAAGCAACTTTTTAGGCTGCATGGCAGTGGACATCTTTCATAATAGCAACCATGTTAGACCGAATAAGAGAACCACTACAATTTCAGTGCAAAATGAAAACTGATGCAAGAAGTAACAATTAAACTAAGGGGCCTTATAGGATGATGAACAACAAGAAACATCAATGTCAGAGAAATATCATCACCAAACAGCTCATGAATCCCATAGATTATTTCCTTTCAGATATTCATGATCAGCTTTCATGCCTCACATGTACTCGGGATACGAGGATCAAATCGGGGTGACTGCCCTGCTGCTAAGATTCTAAGAAACTAGTGCTACACCCGTGCGCTAAACGCACGGGCCAAATACTATCCTATTTCACGAAAAGATAATATTTTATGCAAAGTTAGACATTTGAAAAATATAGTTGAAGATAACTCCAATAATTAAGACAATATTTTTTGACAAAAAAATCTTACACGTGTTAATGAAATAATATTTCAAATTTTGAAAAATTTTCTTGTAAACAACATTAGTTGTTTGACTTGTTGACTTCCCCTCTTCGGGGTGACTGCCCTGCTGCTAAGATTCTAAGAAATTATTCTTACCCCAAATGTAGGCGTCCAACTGCAACACCCACATGCCATGACATGTCAATGCAGATGCAACAACAACAACAATATCCCAGTGCCGCAAAGGCTCCCACCTACGGTGGGGTAAGGGGGATCGGATGTACGCAGAGTTGCCTCCGTATAAAAGCACCGAGAGATTGTTTCCGGATGACCCATGATCAAAATTGCATTGAAAATTGCATGTACTGACTAATGCTTCATAACAAAGAAGTGCAAACAGTTTAGTGAGCCATTTTGATTTATTCCATCATATTCTCAAGCCAAAAAATAGTGAGGTATGTAATCAGCTATTATACACCATTATAAATACTACAAATCATAGTTGCGAAAGGCTAGCGCCTCTATCGCCTGCCTCGCCTTTGTGGCGCCTTAAGGGATCGACCGCCTTTTGGTTTTATGACGGGCTGATGTGCGCCTTTTAGGTCGGGCGAGGCCTTTCTTGGTTATGGTGAGAGGCACGAGGAGTCTGCCTTTGCCAAAAGGCATAATAGACATATGTGTAGTGTTAAACTAGGTCATTTTGTAATCTTAGTTTTAAAAATGTACTTACCCAATGCGTTGTTTTGGAAAAACATGGGGTAAAAATAGCTTGTGGCGTGCGTGAGAAAGAAAAATATATATAATTTCTCTCGAGTGATCAAAAGAAAATAAGTGCGATAAATAACAAATTAGAACGACAACGAATGAGCGGGATAAAAACACTACAAATAGCTTGCTTTATTCTAATTTTTAAAGGGAGGTTTGCAAATTATAATATGTTTACTAATTTGCTTTGTTTTTTCGCTTTACTTTGGGTCTCCTTTGTCATTTGAAGTTTTAACTATATCTTATGTTCATCTCTAGGTATGGAATTATGCATTTAAAATTATATATTCCAATTCACTTATTTTCACGCTTTTAAATGACTACTTGTTTACTGATGAACATAAAATTTGTTTTTTTTCCCTTAGAATTCTCACTTTTTGGTGTTGTGTTAAGTTGCTATAACATGTGAAATTGTGACATTTATTTAATGCAAAATTCTTGTTCTTAGCATATTTAAGCTTTGTTTAATATATATTACACATAGTTGTCATATCGTATCGCGTATCAGAGACCCTAAATATCGTATCGCGTATCGTATCGTGTATCGTATCGGAGATACGGAACACAATGACAAAAAAAATTCAAATACTCGAAAGAATATCAAAAATAAAGTAAACAATATCTTCTTTCTTTTTTCCCATTTTTCAAGAACCTAAATATTAAAAAAAAAAAACTAACAAATATATTCAAAAAAATGATATTTTTCAAGAACCAAAATATATTACAAACAAGTGAATCAACACAGTGATTAATATTTAATAAACATTCAATTTTAATTCCAAAAAAAACTACAGTCAGATATATTTTCTTATCAAAAAAAAAAAAAACATATAAAATCATAGGTCAAAATAAAATAGAGACAAGTCAAAATAAAATTAGAGAGAAAGAAATGGAAACTTACGGCCCAAATGTCGATGGGAACAAGGATGACGATGGAGAGAGAACAGAACCAGGTGTAACCGACGGTGAAGAGGACGCCCGGCGTTCGGCGGTTGAAGAAGAAGGGGCGACGGCGATGAAGGAGGAGGAAGAAGAAGCGACGACGGAGGAAAGGAAATTGACCGAGGACGAGCTCAATTTTTGAATCGTCGTGACTCGTCTGTGTCCGATTTATAAATTGTCCAACTCTAAACCCACCCGACCCAAGCCCTTTTAAACTGTATCGCCCGTATCGTCCGTATCGGCGATACGCACGATACGATACGCGTATCGTAGGATACATATGATACGGAGGGAATATCGATTCACCCTACGCGATACGTATCGAAACCATACGTATCGCGTATCGTATCGCCGATACGTATCGCGTATCGGGATATTTAACAACTATGATATTACATACTCCCTCCGTCCCAATAATAAGTTCACCATTTTGGACCCGGCACGCAAATTAAGGAAATTGGTGAGTGGAGAAAATGTTGTGAGTGTAATAGTAAAATAGGAGAGAGAATGAGTGGAGGAAATAGTAAATTAGAAAAATGTTGTGAGTGTAATAGTAAAATAGGAGAGAGAATGAGTGGGTGGAATAGTAAAGATTCTTTGCCATTTAGGAAAGGTGAAGCTTTAAACGGGACACCCGTTTTGGCAAAAAGTGAAGTTATTAATGGGACGGAGGGAGTATATATTATTTTACTATTCCGTTTGTTCTATTTTACCGCCTTGCTCGCCTTTCGGCCGCCTTTCAACCGCCTCGCCATTCGTCTTTTCTAGGAACTTCTCGTCCGCCTCGCCCCTTTAACAACTATGCTACCAATAACAAGTTTTAGATTTATATTAGGATAATTAAATTGACCTAAATTTAATGCTCAAGATATCTTCGTATTAAAAACCAAAAAAGTAGGAACATCATTTCGGGACAGAAGGAATACGACAAGGAAATGGTAAGGATCCTTTCATAAGGTCACCGACCCAAGTTTGTTGCATGCGCATCCTATGATCAGCCTAATTTTAGGTAACTCTGGAATATAATACCGATCTGTCTCTAGTGTGCCACATGCACACATACTGAGAGTTGGTATTTCTCTCATATATTGTCCCTGCCCTTTAAATGGATTGTCTTAATGGTAGTAACACAGTACTTAAGAAACAATGTTTACTACGTAAAAGAATTAAAGGGCAAACCCCGGTGCGCCAAGCGCTCCCCGCCAAGCGGGGGTTGGGAGAGGGAACCATTTGCTAGAGCCTTCCCCTGACAATTGCCAAGAGGTTGTTCGCCAAGGTTCGAACCCGTGACTTTATGGTCACCAAAGGAGCAACTTAACCGTTGGGCCAAGGTTCAAACAGCATAAAAAAAAGTTTG
The DNA here is from genome assembly GCA_022495995.1 of Adenophora triphylla var. japonica. Taxonomy (NCBI): domain Eukaryota; kingdom Viridiplantae; phylum Streptophyta; class Magnoliopsida; order Asterales; family Campanulaceae; genus Adenophora; species Adenophora triphylla. The sequence continues at coordinate 127,146 of JAFEMH010005506.1, forward strand.
TAAATTTGCCCTCTTCTTATGCAAGTGTAGATTAGTTTACTTACTTATGTGAGAGAGAGAGAGAGAGAGAGAGAGAGAGAGAGAGAGAGAGAGAGAGAGAGAGCGAGAGAGAGAGAGAGAGAGAGAGAGAGAGAGAGAGAGAGAGAAACTGAATAAATGGATTCGATAATAATGTTTTTGTAGTGATAGTTAATGGTTAAAAAATTCAGAATAATAAATCAACTGCTGGTTTGAAGGCATCTGATCTCTATTCAAAGTCCGTATATATCCTAAATAATTGAAGTTGACAACATAAACCCTTTTCACCACCTTGTTCAAGTAGGTGCAAGATGACCAGCCAAACGATACTCAATCGTAGCTTGTTTAACTATTGATGTCTGATAATTTCCGTCTTCCCTTTTTTTCCTTTTTAAAGGGGATCTAAACATGTTCTCATAATCCCCCCCCCCCGAGATTTTAGTCTTCCCATAACCTCTAGCAAAGATAGTGAAAAGTCTGAGGGGAATAATACAATCTAAGGTTATTCCACCCACATTTGTTTGCGTCAACGGTTGCGTTCAGATGATACGAGAAGTTAGGGTTAGCAATTCAGATTATATGAGAACTTAGGGGTAGCAATGGCTTATCCAAGGATTATCCATTAAGATTTTACCATGCCTTAAAACTTTTGAACAATGTACCATATTTGATGCTTTGTACAAAATATAAAGCATTAAAATCTTAATGGATTATACCCATGGGTAAACCAATAGGTAATGCAGTCCACACATCAGAACTTCCTAGTTAACTCTTTCAACAAGGTAAATAGCAGAGCTCAAAATTGCCACAAGGAACATTAAAAGATAATAACTTTGAGCTGAAGTTGAGATGAGGAAGCCTCACCAGATATCCTATCTGCGGAAATAATAGAGCGGCACAAATCAACAGCTTGCTTACGCTTGCTTATAGCAATAACATAATCAATGAGTTCATCCCTGTCAAAACCATCCAGATTATAAATAGCCACAAGGTGCAAAAGTCCCAATATCTCCAATGGCTTATCCCCTTTATCAACTCCGGTCATGTTCTCTTTCCACTGTACAGCCAACTCCATAGCTTTCTCTCTCACTTCATCCGAAACCTCCGGCTTCATCCGCATCAATTCCTCCAGCATGACTAGACAATTAATCCTCAATTTGTTCAAATTCAAATCCAGATCCTTATCAGTCGGGTAAAACATCTCCATTGCGTCCAAACCCATGGCCGCAACGTCTGGAGCGGACCTATAGGCGTCACGCAACTCGACCTTAGTTTTAGCACGGTCGAACCGTGTTGCAATTAAGTACCGCAGAAGCCCCTTCCCGTCCATTTTTTCGCATAACGCTTTCAACTCAGGCCGAGCAGGAACTGCTGTTGATTTCAGCTCCGGCCGAGCAGGAACTGCGGTTGATTTCAGATCCGGCCGGGCAGGAACGGCGGTTGAGGGGGACTGTTCTGGCAATTGGGATTGGGGGTCAATCGATTGGAGGAGATTAAATTTTTGATGGAGGGAGGATTGGAGGGAGGAAAATTTTGAATCGAGGTCCGACCAAGTTAGATTGAAGGAGGAAAGAGAATGAGATTGGGATTGAAGGTCGTCGAAGGCTTGCCGGAGGTTTCGTTTCTTCCCGTCGACGAGTTGCAGTGCCGCCGATATTGTTCCGATCGTCGCCATGCCTTGGAGAATCAAAGGCCGAAATCTAACCTACTTTACATAGGCTATGAATTGGATTGAGAGATTAGGGCTAGAAAAGGCGCATGTCATCGATTTATAACGCTTTGATATAGTTAAAAATTATTTACTTCCTCGTTTTAACTAGAATTTTTTCTCAAATAATACTATTTAAATTTTTTATTTTTAAAATGACTTACTGTTTAAAATTTTTGCTCAAAATGTTTCACTTTTTGAAACTCGCTACATCAAATAGCGAGTTTTGTGTAATTAAGACTAACGATTTGATATTTAATTAGGACAATTAATTAAGCAAAATTCGCTACACCGTATAGCGAGTTTGACATATCCAAGGGTCCCCTATGAGCTATCTCGTTGAGCTTCTTTGTCAGCTCCTCCTCCCATACAAGAACCCAGTACTCCTCCTCTTTCAAAGTCTTGGATTCCTTAGTAGGTAAGGGAAATTCTCAACCTTTCATACTCTCAACTAGGATCATATGGAAATTTCACCTAGTTACTTTATCAGGCAGGTTAACGAAAAGCTTAGGGGCATTGGTTCGAGTTGGGGTACTAAAACCTAGAGTCCTCTTATCAAAGGCGACCTTAAAGAATTTCCTGAAGACGTGCATACATGGTTCATATCCAAGGAACCTGCAAACCATGGCAAAGCAAACTAGTACCCTCACTGTGTTAGCTCCTATCTCAGACGGACATTCATGCACTCTAAAAATTCGCAAATGAATGGATCCAAAGGAAGGCGCAGCCCGAACTCAAATTGGCCATAGTAGAAGGCGACCTTGCAGGGATTCAGGCCCAATGGCTCCATTCTCGAGCTTTCCTTTCCTTTTCAGAATAATGGAAAAGGTGAAACTCTTCCTTGTTGTTCTCAAAGAAAAGTAAAAAAGTTCAAGCCTTGAATTTGGTCCCTTCTTCCCTTTAAGTGGCTTGGGGGCCACATATCCCCTTTCATTACGACCTGGTACAGCAGTCGAGCCAAAAGCGTCCTCAATGTTGCTAGAGGGAGAGCCCGCTGAGTCCTGGGTTGACATATCTGAAGAAGAAAAAAACAGGGGAATCAGTCCTAGTAATTGAAACAGGCGACCTACCTATGGGCGACCTAGATTCCCCTTGAAACTCTTGGTTATTTCTAAAGAATGAGGGTTTATTGGGACCCCTAATATAGAACCGAGCTATGTGATCTAACAGTTCGTGGAAAAGATGAAAGTTAACTACCTTTTGATCGTCTACTCCTAAATTGCCTAGGCCATCTCCTATAGGCAAGTACAGTTCGTCAAATTTCATACCCCACCTGGTTAAGATAACGGCACATTCCTCCATGGACATCTCTTTCCATACTCTCCTTAAACATTTATACACTCTACGGTTGGGGACGCAGTGACCATACCAGGCTCCTGACTCGCAGCTAAAAGTCCTAGCCATGGCAGAATCAAAAGGGGAAAGCGAAAATTAAAACCCTAATGCGAAGAATTAGAGGGGTACCTTGTTCAAAACAGTGAAGACAAGGACCGAAAAGGAATCGAAAAAGCTCGAGGACACCGGAGTGGTTGGAGATTTATATTCCTCTTCGTTCTTGCTGGTTTGCTCAAGGATTTTAAATTTGTAAAAAGCCAAAAAGGAAAAGGATTTCCCTTATATACTCTTGTTAATCCATTCCTGAAGTGGAAATGTTTTTGGGTTTCAACGGTTAATTCACAATTAATGTCAAAAACAGTTCCCAAGGCGATTGTCAAAGCATCAAAATAGGTAACGATTACGGAAAATGGCGCTCTTCCAGATTCAACCGTTCGCTATAAACGATCAGGATTGGGTCACGTCACCATTGGTCGACCAAACGAACTTTCGAGCATCTACCTACGATCTACTTCAAACTCCATCAAAATTTCTTTAACTTCCTGGTCGACAAAAATCAACTCAGAAAGTTGGGGGCCACTGAACGAAATAAAAGTGATGGGCTAGGCCCAATGAGCAAAGCCCAGTATTTACATATTATTACCACCACATTCTCAGTGGGCTTGGTCCAATTATTATCTAGCCCAAGATCCATAGACAAAATCAGTCGACCTAGCTCATTGTCTGACCTCCGTGGTCCCGACGTAGCTATCGTCCGACACACAATCCAGACCCTATTTCGGGTATGGCTCGACCCTATCTATCAGTCAGGTCGACCTGGATCCAAACAGGCGACCTCGACCTACAATACTACGTCGACCTGCAGAGTCCAGACGTATTTACGATTCTACTCTTAACAGAACTCCTACAAAACAGGAGTTATTTATAGACACGATATCTTGTACAAATCTGATCCGTAATTCAAGGGATTTTACATAATCCTATTACAATTATAACTCTGGCAAAGCCTATAAATACAGCACAACGTCAATCGTTCCAAGATAATTGTTTTTTGTTATTTTGAATACATCTGTTCATTATAATATTTAGCTCTCATATACACCATACTTAGTCATATACACCATACTTAGTCTCAGGCCCGAGGGTCTTCGCCGGATACCATTTCGACTAGTCGTGGGTTCTGTTTTCAGGTCAAGCCCCAGGAGATTGATCTTGCAGTTAGACGGAGATTGATTACAACACGATTCTTGCAGCATCATGTCATAATTAACAAAATTTAATGTTGATACATACCATTGAAAATGAAATTTTGATATTATATGAATAGTATCATAAGTAACAAAATTTGATGTTGATACCTATAACTAAGAACCATATACACTCTCCGTCCCACAAAACTTTACACCTTTACTGTTGAGAACGAAAAATAAGGAATAATTTTATTAAAGTAGGTATTGTGAATGGGAGGAGAGAGAATGAGTGGAGAGAATAGTAAATTTGAAAAGTGTTGTGAGTATGACAAGTGGGTCTCATGAATAAAGAAGTATTAAAAAAAATTCTTTTTAGGAAAGTGGGACTTTAAAGTGAGACGCCCAAAATAATAAAAGAGATAATGTTTTATGGGACGGAGGGAGTATTGTAGATGATATCTCATAAACCTTCACCTTCTAAATCAAACATATATACTCCCATTATTACTTTTACCAAAGGTACTCTATCTGCTCACATGCTAAATATGTTTTTTATTTTTAACGAAAGATTGTGAAAAAAATTCAATACTTAAAAAAAATCTCAACTATTAATTTTTCTTTCATGCCTATATGATTTTTAATTTTAACAAAAGATTGTGAAAAAAATTCAATACTTCAAAAAAATCTCAACTATTAATTTTTCTTTCATGCCTAAATACATCTATTATTCTCTTTCATGATAAATTTAAAAAGCTGAGATTTAAACTTTTAAAATTGTTGAAATCAAAAGAATAAAAGTTTAATTAAGTTTTAACGAAATATTAAGAATATAATTGCTGCAATGCTCACGCAGGGCCGGCCCAAGGGGGGGTTCAGTGAGGGCAATCGCCCGGGGCCCTTAGTGGTAAGGGGCCCATTCTTAAATAGGCTATAGTGTATATGGTATGTATATGTTTTTTTATAACTATAATAAATATTTATTTGTTTGCTAATTACACATAATTGGGAAAATAACTGTCTATGTAATCTATTAGTATTCTGCGTAGGTCTCTTAATTTTTTTCCTTGTATTTTGCACACAAAGCTCCTAAATCTATCATAATTAATCAAGCCCTTCAATCTTCATCAGATCTCCTCCTCCCACAGTCTCTTAATTTCTTCCTTGGAATTCTCTTTTCGGCCGGCCCTGCTCCTAGTCCTGGATCGCTCTTTTCGGCCATGAACGGTAAATCAATTCGGCTTTCTTTCAGCACTTCCCTCTTTCGCCAAAGGGTTAAATTAACTGGTAATGTAAAAAAAGAAATATTAGGGTTTGCCTTTTTGTTTCTTTACTCTGGATTTTGCTTATTTAGGGATTTTTTTTTCTTGTATTTTTTGTCTACTTGTTTATTTATCATGTTCTGATGCAGGATAATGAATTAAGTTTGATTGTTCTACTTACTACCAAATTTCATCATCCGTCACAAGACTTCATCTTACAAGAATTCAGGTGTTGATGTTCTTTTTGTATTACAATTGTGTTTAATTTTATTTGATAATGTTTCAAAAAAAAATAGCCATCTGGTTGTGAGAAAAGAAAAAAAAAAGTTGTTGAGCAATTTAATGCTTCACAAAAGGGGGCTATTGATAAATTTGTTTTTAAAAGAGACTCGGGTCATAAAAATTCTAATGGATTTGATATTAGTAACATTGAACAACCTGAAATTTTAGATGAAGAAAATAATTCTGATGAATTGGGTGTGGTTAATGATCTTGAGCAACATAATGAAAACCTAGGTGAAGACAATCATATTCATGAGGACGTGGCTAATTTAAATGAGTGTGATATACCCCATGTATCCAACATAGAAAATGCAGAAATTGATGATTCTCAAAATCTTACATTAGATATTTTTGATCCGAGAAATTGGGATAATATTGACAATAAGGCGAGAGATATTTTAGTTGAAAAAGGTCGCATACGAGTTTTGCATAAAGAGTATCCATTGGATAATAATTCAAGACATTTTTCCGACTCTTATTATTCTAGAAATTTGAGCTAATTGTTGGGATGCTTAATTGTTGCACAAAGATCTTTGTTTCTGCTATCAAAAACAAAGATCTTCTTCAGATTTTGGGATGCTTAAATGTTGCACAAATGATTTTTGTTCTTGTTCTTTTAATGATCTTGTTGTTTTGGATATAAACCTAGTAACTTTACTTCTGTTTTATCGGGTAAAAATATATAGCATTTGAGTATCATAAAAATATATAGCATTTGGGTATCGTAAAAATGTCTGATTAATTAAGGGTCTCTTCATCTAATTTCGCCCAGGGCCCACAAAAATCTAGGAACGGCATGTACTCACGCATCTTTAATGGTTATTTTAAAAACGTTAAATCTAAAGAATGTCTATTTTGTGATTAATTTTTTTCCTAACTGACTTGCACCAAAAAAAAAAAATCATACTTCAGTTTTTATATTTGGAAAACAGATTTCAAAGTTGTATAAATATGATATTTATACATTTTCACTATTAATTTTCTCAAATATAAGGTGTTCCTTAAATAAAAAATGTACATTTATTTTCATATGGATTTTTTTAATTACAATATAATTTTTATAATTTTATTCAATTATATGTTTTATGTTTGGAGTAAAAAATAGTTCAAAATTATTTTGTAGGAATTGAATCAACATAAAAATATGCTTCAAATAGAATTTTTTTTAGATGGAGTAATAAAATTATAAAATTGGCCTAGGTGGAATAATGGGTAAAATATGAAATATAATGGTCTTTATATTTTGTTTCATTAATAAGAAATAAGAAGGACTAAATAGTAAATACATAGAAACATTTAACCCAATTTCATAAAAGCCCCACGCTTTACGATATCAAAAAAAAAAAGCCACACTAAAGTAGATCAGATCCAAAACTTTTCCCTCCTCATCTCTCTCTTTTTCTGCTAGAGCAGTTGCCCGACCCTCACCTCACGACAATGGCCACCGTCACCCACATCTCTCCTTCTCCGGTAAAACACTGGCCAACCCCAACCGCACCTCCCCCTCCTCTACACACGACGTTCCAATCCCCCGATTTCAAGCTAATATAATTATCAACAAAAGATGACCTTAATAAATCAAATTTGATCAGCTATGTTCTTTGTCTAAATTTTGTTTGATTTATTGATGTTTTCTGTCTTTAGTTTTTAACAAATGTGGGTTGCAGCGGTGGAAATGGAACACACGTCATTGCCGTAACTACCCACCTCCTCCACCAAAGCAACCCTCACAGCAGGATTTAGTTCCCAACTTTTACTTTTTTGCTCGGAGAAATATTATTGGGGCCGATGAGTTGAAGCAGCGGGTGAGGACGAAAGATAAAGGGCATTTGTTCTTATTTCTTATTATTATTATTTTTTTTTTGTTACCCAGGTTCCCAGCTTCGTCGGACTAATCCTGGACCACCAGGTACCGGCCTCTCAGTATTCTGGCGGAGGTAAATTGCGGGATATGTCCTATGCAGCCAGGGTGGCATCACCCCTTATACTCCTGGCCCCAAGGGAGCCCTCCTACAAGGTATTAACACTTTTACATCACCAATTGGCTGCTCTAGCTGCTCCTGCCAACGAGACATTTACATCACTCTTACAACACCAATTGGCTGCTACAGCTGCTCCTGCCAAGATTTGAACTCCCCACGCTGAGGTTGCAAGCCCAGCAGTGCTGCTTCCTTAACTGCACGGATGTGTTCCGGGGGGCTCCTAATGACCCTAAAACCCATGGTATAAACCATAGCTGAGGAAAGGGGCAGCTTTTATGAAGAAGATGAAACTTGATAGGACTTTTCTATTGTGTATCCATGGACACATAGAGCCGTCAAGCTGGGACGGTCCCGTCGGGACGTTCCGTCCCGCCATACAAATGAGACGGGATGGGACGGAATATTTTAGTCCCGTCCCGTTTTCGTCCCGTCCCGTATCGTTCCGTTCCCGTCGCGGGACAACTTATTTTTATTCCGTCCCGTCCCGTTTTCCCGTATTGACCCGTACAAATGTGAAGGTGAGAATTATATACTGTTGTATAAATATTATGCTTGCCTCACGTGGAAGAAATTAACTCTACCTACATTAGCAGCAATTATGGATACTGGAGTATTTACTACAACTTTATATAGGATGGTCCCTTTCATGTATTAGAAGAGATGGAACCAAATCAGTAGTTCCAGATGTGGAGACAAATAGTAAGGGTTTCTGTATATCAAATGAAAGTTTGTACATGGAAGAATATATACATTATAAACTACTAACTAAGATTAAGGAAGAATTTATTCTCAGACTTCACAAAGTTCAGTAAATTGTCACTCAGAGAAGGGATTTAGGGAAAGAACTGGAGAAGGCTTGTATGGTGGTTTATTTGTTAGTCTTACTTTCTAAACCATCTCCATTTTATTGTCACATTGATAATTCACACGCTTCCTCAGAGCAATTCCACCTTAGCTCAGCAACTTTTTTTCGGTCCCGCATGGGTCCCGCGGGATCCCGCGTCCCGCAAATGGAACGGGATGGGACGGAGTATTTTAGTCCCGTTCCATTTTTGTCCCGTTCCCGTCGTGGGACAACATAATTTCGTCTCGTCCCGTCCCGTATTCCCGTATTGACGGCTCTATGGACACATGATAAGGATTAAAAAATTTCTTGTAATGTGTGTCAAATTAATAGAAGTATTAATTTGAAACACATTATAAGAGAATCTTTTAATAAATCTTTTAAAGATTCTCTTGTAATGTGTATCAAATTAATAGAAGTATTAATTTGACACACATTACAAAAGAACTTTTAAAAGATTCTCTTGTAATGTGTGTCAAATTAATACTTCTATTAATTTGACAAATTAATACTTCTATTAATTTGACATACATTACAAGAGAATATTTTAATCCTTATCATGTACCCATGGACACACAATAGAAAAGTCCAACTTGAAAATAAGGGGTGGCTTGAATTTAAATGTGGTTTTATAAACCATGGTCCAAAACCATTGGATATATTTAAAAGGACTTTTCTATTGTGTGCCCATGTGCACATGATAAGGATTAAAATATTCTCTTGTAATGTGTGTCAAATTAATAGAAGTATTAATTTGACACATATTACAAGAGAATCTTTTAAAGATTCTATTGTAATGTGTGTCAAATTAATAGAATTATTAATTTGACACACATTATTAGAGAATCTTCAAAAGATCTATTAAAAGATTTTCTTGTAATGTGTGTCAAATTAATACTTCTATTAATTTGACACACATTATAAGAGAATCTTTAATCCTTATCATGTGCCCATAGACACATAATAGAAAAGTCCAACAAAATTCAAAATTTACAATCCTCCACGTGTCTTCCTTCCACAAAATAGCTTACGACTATTCCTGATTTTAGTCAAAACAGCTGGTTACATAACCAATGGCCTATTTGCCCCTGGTTTTAAAGGAAGTTACAAAAGAAGACAACTTTCCATTTTCGCTGACCTTGAAAGCGACAGCATTGGGCGGGTTTTTGCCATTTATGGATGACAATCTCGTTTTTAGATATAGATAGATTAATTATTTATATGATTAATGGGTTGGATTGAGTTGGGGTTATGAAAAAAGAATAATGGTAAAATGAGGATTAAGAAAGTGTTTTTTACTAACCGTCAATGGATAATAGTCTGAATATTCGACTTCATCATATTTTCTTACACAAATAAATCACCCTCCATCAAATGTGATTATGAAACAAAGTAATCATCAGAATATTGGGTGTATTTTTTAATTTTTTATTTGGACGGAAGGAAGACGATTTCACCATTTCATTAATTTGTGTACTGTCACCGTACCAGTGGTACAAGTTAGAGAATACTAGTCTATAATAATACAATAGAGGTCAAGAATAACCGCCACACAATAAGTGGCTAGGATTGTGTTTCAGAAAAGACAAAGAGTGGCCAGGATTGATTCTCACCTCCAAGGCTCCAACATCAGTTTTTACTTTTTTATTTTCAATCGTTGGATTTCTTTTCAATTTGTTTGATCCTACGGCTGTAGATTGACGGTTTCTATTTCAATACATACTCCCTCCATCACGAGACTTTTATGTCATTTCACATGACATATTACCCGGAGTTAGTTTCATGACTAACTTTCGTTAGTCAAAATGCATATTTTGACCTTAATTTAACGCACTACTCCCTCTACTTCTATTCCAAATAATCTTACCCACTTTGACATCTAGAGCGTCTTATTGATAAGTCTCATTTTCTATGTACGAAAGTATATAATATTTATTTATTAATGAGACTCATTTGTAATACACGACTATCGTCTTACTATTTTCTATCTCATTTTCTCTCTCACTCAATTCATAACCGCCTATTGACTTTATACAAAGAACGGTTGATATCGATCCATAACCGCTACGATCTAAGGGCTGTCATTTGATAATTTATTTTCTTCCTCAATTCTAACCGTAAGATTAATTATCAATGCTTTAATCCAACGACTCTCATTAACCGGTTTCTAAAATTATCCTTGAATTTTATCAATCACAATCTCTCTCTATTTTTCGTGATATCAGTATACTTCAGTTGTTTTATATTAAATATTTTTCATAAAATTTAATATATTGTTGTATTAATAATAATATTAAAATTTTATGAATAAATGAATTTTAGTAACTTTTTTGTTAAATTTCAATTAAATTAACTAAAAAATAAAGTTAAGAGATTTATAATGAGATAGATAACTAACTAACTAAATGGCGGGACCTAATATCGATAACATAACACATTTATAAATAACTATATATATGTGTATATATTGATCTAATGCATGTTTTAAATAGGTTTTCCCGCGTTCGACTAAAGATTTGCAGATACTGAACAGTGAAGCTCCAACTGATTCACAAATGACTCCACCACAATTGACGTATGAAGATATATGGGATGATTCCTTCACTTGCATGGTTTTGTTATTTTGTAACAGGAGTGAAGTAGAGAAAGTATCGTCGTGGAAAGGAAATGGTGAGGATAGGGGCGTTTGATGTAATTTTGTGATTGCTTATAGTACTTTGTTTCTGGCACAATCCTGTTTCAATCATAATTGAGTTAGGTTAAAGTCCAAGATTGATATGTATGTGAAATTGGAGAGTGATGTGGGAACGGTTTGTGGAGAAATCAATCTTTGCAATTTCAAAAACGTTGAACCAATTTTCACCCCTTATGGTAAATACCATAAATTTGAACATTTGTTGTTATTTGTGCACTTTTAGATTCTTTCACATTTTTAGTTTGATACTTTAATCTAACATTTGAATTTTCATTTACTTTCAAGTTGATGCAAAAGTTAAGGATAAACTTAGGCAATACTCCCTCCGTGTCGGGTGAATGGAGACTTATTTCCTTTTTGGGTCGTCTCACGTGATTGGAGACTGCCCAAAATGGAAAGAATGTTGTGAGTGTAATAGTAAAATAGGAGAGAGAATGGGTGGAGGGAATAGTAAATTATAATGGTGTTGTGAGTATTAAAATAATATAGGAAAGAGAATGAGTGGAGGGAATAGTGAAGATTCTTTTCTTTTTCTTAGTTATTGTGCCCAATTTTTTTGTGTCCATTGACCCGACACGGAGGGAGTATATGTTTGTAGTTTGTGATTGTTTGCTACTCTATTTGTTATTATTTGTGCATATTTAGATTCTTTCACATTTTAGTTTGATAGTTCAATCTAACATTTGAATTTTCATATACTTTCAAGTTGATGCAAGAGTTAAAAATAAACTTAGGCAATATCAATTTATAATTTGTGATTGCTTGCTATTCTATTTTCATGAATTTTGAGATATTAAGAATTTTGAGAAATTGGATACTTATAATGATTTTTATCTTTTAATTTTCTTCACTTGACCACCCATGCTGCCATGCATACTGTCCCGTGCAATTGACTCGGAACAGAGTGTACTAGTTTATTATACAATACAGGGTCGATTAACCGTCACACATAAGTGGTGATTCAAATTGAAAATTGAAAAATTGATCCAACGATTGATTGAGATTGAATATTGAAAAAAAAAAAAATCACGGTATTCTTCGATTCTATATCCTCCACTTCTTAGAACACCTCCGCAGCCGGTTCGGCTAAGGAAGGTCCAGGCGAGGCGTCGGGTTAGGTTGATGACGGAGATTCTAGAAGGTGACAGGAATCGAAGAAATCAGGCGCGACTTTGACGATGGGATAAAATTGCTTTTGCACTTGGTTTTTAGGTTTACCGGCGGTAGTGATCGTGCTACTACGGCTGCCAAAGGTATCTTCTTCTCCATGGCGTAGTTTGACTGGTTGGAAGTTTCAAAGGCTGTAGGCTAAAAGGCCCGAAACGAAACTTGGCCCATATCTGTGGGCTAAACTCATTCGGTGTAAATAACTGTTGTTTTTATTTATTTTCTATTAAATTATTAAATTGATAATATGAATCTCACATTTATAATCACATAGATTTGTTAGTTGAATTAATGATGGCCAAACAGTATTATGGTGAAATATGTTACTCCCTCCGTCCCGATAAAAATGTCTCAAAATCAATTATACACGAAAATTAAGAAATGAATACTCCCTCCGTCCCACAATAATATAGACTTTTGCCGATGCACGGGAATTAAGGAGGAAGTATTATATTGAAAGTGTTGTGAGTGTGAAAATAAAATAGGAGAGAGAATGAGTGGAGAGAATAGTAAATTATAATGGTGATGTGAGTATTAAAATAATATAGGAGAGAGAATGAGTGAAGGAAATAGTAAAGATTTCTTTCCATTTTAGGAAAGTTATATATTATTGTGGGACACCCAAAAAGAAAATTTTATATATTATTGTGGGACGGAGGGAGTATATATAATGTAAAAAGTGTATAGTGAAATAATTGTTGTGAGTATGAAAAGTGATGTAGGAAAGAGAAAGTAGGGTAGGGAATAGTTAGTGGATATTTATTGTGAGTATGAAAAAGGGTCCCACAAATAAAATAGTGATAAAAAACTTTTTTTTTTGGATTGTGACATTTTAAATGGGACACCCAAAAGAAAAGTTGGGATATTTCAACCAGGACGGAGGTAGTATTAAATAACTGATTTTGTATTTGTTTTCCATTGTTTGATTCAATTTGATTTTTTGGTGTTGTTGTTAGTGTTGGTAGAGAGATAGTGGCGGTGGGCTGGTGGTGATGGTAGTGGGAGAGGCAGAAGAAACAGAGGAGGGAGAGGATGCCAAAAATGGGTGTGGGAGGCTGCCGAATTTTTTTCAAGATATGTTTCTTTGTTGGATCTGATTTTGTATTTGTTTTCATTGTTTGATTTGGTTTGATTTTTTGGTGTTGTTATTAGTGATGGTAGAGAGATGGTGGCGGTGGGCCGGTGGTGAGGTTAGTGGGATGGTGGCGCCGGTGATTTTGGGAGCCTGCCGAATTTCAAGAGGTGGATGAGGGCGGCGGTTGGAGGAGGCTACAGCATTGGGAGGGAGAGAGAGAGAGAGAGAGAGAGAGAGAGAGAGAGAGAGAGAGAGAGAGTTTTCTTAAAGAGAGAGAGAAAAAATAAGATAAAAATGAGATAATAACTCAATGGATTCCTTGAAGTTATATTTTGTACACTTTAACCCTTAATACTTTCACCTCAGCCTATTTTATAATTTTTTAACGGTCAAATGAATGGTCAACCGACAGAATAACGACATCACAAAAAATAGTAGGTTAAGGGGGTAAACAAAAAAAAATACATTCAGGACCAAAACAAAAAAATGACTATGGGTTGGGGACGAAATAAATTTGAATATTTTTAAACATTTAGTTTGGGACGGAGGGAGTAAGATTAATTCACATTGGCCTTCAACCTTACAATTGTTCTTTATTTTTGTTCCATGATAGTTCTCTGGATTATCAAGAGAAGCATAACTTTTTGTCCTCTATTTTTAGTATTCTTTAATGTATTTACCGATGTTTATTAGCTTCATCCTATCTATCATCTCTTAGTCATGGTGTCTCTTCTTCGAAAGACAAACTACTTAAAACAACCATCCACCACCGACAAGAGTAATTGATGGGCTATTGACTCCTTTATCAGTTACAAGGAATCAACTCAGTTTAAATCAATTAAGTCAGTCAATTGGTCTAATTAATATCTATAATGAAGAGCAATGTTGGGTGGTTACATTCATTTTTCTGACATTGAGAGATTATTGTAATTGCAAATATTGTATGTCAGTGAATGTGATGGGGGTTTGTCTATTCAGGTATACAATGATGTAATATGGCGTACCAATCAGTCATTGATGATTACTTAATTTTTTTAAGAGGATATTTTTTTACTTAAATTTTGAATTTGGGTGGTTGTTCATACCGTTTTCAATGACATGGTGCACTTTATATTCCTCCACATTATAAGTTTGATAGTTCAATTTGACATTTGCATTTTCATTTCCTATCGAGTTGATGCACGAGTTAAGAATGCAATATCCATTTGTAGTTTGTGATCATTTGCTACTCTATTTTAATAAAATTTGAGATATTGAGGTGATTTTAATGGTGTTCATCTTTTAATTTTCTTCAATTAACCATCATGCATACTGTTCATGAGCTGCATACTGTTCATGAGCCCCATACTGTCCCCGTGCCACGAGTAAGAGAATACTAGTATATATATATATATATATATATATATATATATATATATATATATATATATATATATATATATATATATTGTAAAGATTGTTTATTACTAGTACTCAAATTTCCCTGTCAATGGCGCGTGAACGGTTAAAAAAAGGAAGAAGTGGGAAAAATAATAGTTATTAAAAAATATTTGGTAACTACTAAGGATTAATAGTAAAATGTCAATTTCAATTAAATCGCAAGCAACCTTATCTGGTCTAAAATATTTTTAGAAAACAAAAGTAACAAACATAAACATGTATTCATGATATATTTATAATATTACGTACATGTACCTCTTAATAAATGCCTTTGCCGACCAAAGTCAAAGTCTCAAAATCATCAATTTCAATCACATGTACTATGTGTCCTTCCTCTCCGAACTCCTCATCATCTGATCTTCTTACTCAATTGATACATGTGATCCCTGCACCCATCTTTACAAATCTCATACCTAAACTCTCCCTAAAACATATTCAGCAAGAATACATACAAAAGCAATCGAAATGCGGCACACACACACACATCGAGGTAAGTTGGACCTTTCTTTACGATCTGTAAGCCTTATAGATAGTTTTTTATATTATTTCTCAATTAACTGGTAATCACCCTAGCCCGAGTTCAGTAAGCACAATGTCATAAGCACTTCTTGCAGCATCTGTGGCATTAGCAATGCAATTCCAGTAGTTGCCTCTTTCAAATTACATCATTAATAATATCAAATGAAATGTAATGAAATTTACCTTATATTATATCATTAGAACAACACATATAATAGAATGACATAATTCTTTAGTGAAATTGGCATTGAAATTGCGTTAATCTAGTAGAATGACATAATTCTTTAGCGAAATTGGCATTGAAATTGCGTTAATCTCACGGTAAAAGTTGAATTGACATCTAATCCACATTAGTGTCACGTCTCGATCTCGTCCCTTAGAAGAAGGAGCTCGATTACTAATTTAAACATCAACATATATTAGCCCAACTCAAATACTTTCTACAAAAGATAAAAACAATATATTTTCACCTTTTAGGTTCAGTTTTAGATACTCAATCTAACTACTACCTCCGTCCCACAATAAATGTAAAAATTTATTGGGACGGAGGTAGGGAGTATAAAATAAATTCATTACAAAGAATTAAATTCGAGATCATAATAACAAATAATTAAACGACTATCGACGATAAACACCAGCATTAGAAAGTTCCATTTTCATAATATGAGCTGATGATCATAGCCAAACTTCCTTCAAAACTGGTTACATCAAAACTATCTTATTTAAAAAAAATTGGGAGATAATGGTAAATAAACTAATCCATCTAAAAATTACTTATCTAAAAATTGTTTTGTAACAAAGAAAGAATAATAACCTAACTTATCTAAATATTGTTTCAAAAAATATAAAAAGAAAAAACCCATAACTAAGTCTGATTTCCACTGGAAAACGAAAAGAAAATTCATTTATCATATTACTACGTGTATTACAAAAATTGAAACAGCAACAATGCACACACACGCACACAACCCTTCTTTATGGGGACTATTTTTTTTTTTTGGAAAGTGGTTTCTCAAAGCTTGTGTGTTATCTGAGATAAAGCATCCTGCACTGACTCTATTCCACCTATGAACTGCCAAAAATAAATTTTAGAAAGATACCAATAACAATGTTTGAACATCAAGCATAGTACTTAAACATCTGAGGAAAGTTGAGGAGGAGCCCTCGCAATTAAGGATGGATATAGAAGAATGAAAAAATCAATTTAAAATCACTATCCAGTTGCCCAAGAAAAGAAATGCACATCAGAAACAAATAAAAAAAATACTTTATTTATACCAAAAAATCAACAGCAGTGGTGGAGAAGACTATTGTAAACTATGTGTGTTTGTGAAGTTAGAACGAGAAAGAAAACAAACACAAACACTTTTCTCTCAACGCACACATACTGATACGCAACTGTTGGGGAGAGGGAATCTGTAATTGATAGCGAGTAGGAAAGTAGTGAGGGTTAAACTTAGAAATTAGATTTAGACCGTAAAATTACTTTATGAGATTTAATCCTAACCCTTATTTGCATCAGCGGTTAACACCGAAAATGTGGGTAGTTATATCTACAAAAGATAAAAACAATTTATTTTCACCTTTTAGGTCCATATTTAGATACTCAATCTAACTACTATCCCCGTCGCACAATGAATGTCAAAATTTATTGGGACGGAGTAAGGGAGTTAAAATAAATTCAATACACAGAATTAGTTTCGAAATCATAATAACAAAGAATTAAACGAATATCACTGATAAATATCCGCATTAAGAAAGTTCCATTTTAATAATATGAGACGACGATTATAGCCAAACTTCCTTCGAAATAGGTTACATCAAAACTATCTTATTTACAGAAATTTGGGAGATAATGGTAAATAAACTAATCCATCTAAAAATTGCTTATCTAAAAATTGTTTTGTAACAGAGAAAGAATAATAAACTGACTTATCTAAATATTGTTTCAAAACATATAGAAAGAAAAAACCTACAACTAAGTCTGATTTCTACCGAAAAAAGAAAAGAAAATTCATTTATCATATTACTATGTGTATTACAAAATTCGGAGCAACAACAATGCGCAAACACACGACCCTTCTGTATAATGACTCAATTTTTTTTTTGGGAAAATGGTTTATCGAAGATTGCATGTTATCTGACATAAAGGATCCTGCACGAGTTAAGGACCTATTTAGTCCCTGACGTTTAGCCTTTTTATGGTTTCGTCCATAACTAATTTTTGTGAACGTTTTCGTCCTTGACCTACCTATATAATTTTCCATGTAGTCCTTCCGTCCACTGTTCCGTCAAATTCTCCGTTAAATCATCCGGTAGCCGTGACACATGTGACATCATACAATTCTTGAGTTGGCACATGTGACGTCATACAATTGCTGAGTTGCCACTGTGGCACATGTAACGTCATAAAATAATAATAATAATAATAATAATAATAATAATAATAAAAATAATAATAATAATAATAATAATAATAATAATAATGAAATAGTAATAATAAAATAATAATAATAATAATAAAAAAATAAAATAATAATAATAAGAAAATAATAATAATAAAAATAATAATAATAAAATAATAATAATAATAATAAATAATAATAATAATAATAAAATAATAATAATAATAATAATAATATAATAATAATAATAATAATAAAATGATAATAATAATAAAAAAAAATAATAAGAAAATAATAATAATAATAAAATAATAATAATAATAATATTAATAAAAAAATAATAATAATATAATAATAATAGTAATAATAATAATAATAATAATAATAATAAAATAATAATAAAATAATAATAATAATAATAATAATAAAATACTAATAATAAAATAATAAAATAATAAAATAATAATAATAATAAAATAATAATAATAATAATAATAATAATAATAATAATAATAATAATAATAAACAAAATACACTGGATATGGGATTTTTTTTTCAAAATATAGATTTTTAAAAATTTATATACCAAAATAACATCCTAAAAATATTATGTACCAAAGTAACACTTTTTTATAGAGTCCGGAATTGATAATTCCGGAATAAAGGAATCCGGAACTGCCATTTCCGAAATACGGGATAAGGGATAAAGGGGCGATCGCTCCCAAAAAGGGGCGACCGCACCAAATGAAAATAATTGATTTTGGTGAATTTGTTAATGGGTTGAAAAAAATGTCTCATACCCAAACTAAAACTATTTCACTGCCCTGAAAATGGATTTTCGAATTTTTTTTTTTTGTCCCAAATCTTTGAGCTTAATTATCACTTAGTAAATTAATTTTTTTTTCACCAAAATTCATAATTTTTTTTTCCCTACAAATTGATATAAGTTTCATTTGATTTGGACACAAAAAAAAAACACTTAGTTTTCAATTTGGGCTGAATTATTACCTAGTAAATTATTATTATTTTTTATTTTTTTCACCAAAATTCATAATATTTTTTTCCCTACAAATTGATATAAGTTTCATTTGATTTGGACACAAAAAAAAACACTTAGTTTTCAATTTGGACTGAATTATTACCTAGTAAATTAATTTTTTAAAATTTTTTTTTTTCACCAAAATTCATCATTTTTTTTCCTACAAATTGATATAAGTTTCATTTGATTTGTAGGGAAAAAAAATATTATGAATTTTGGTGAAAAAAAATTAAAAAAAAAATTAATTTACTAGGTAATAATTCAGCCCAAATTGAAAACTAAGTGTTTTTTTTTTTGTGTCCAAATCAAATGAAACTTATATCAATTTGTAGGAAAAAATATTTATGAATTTTGGTGAAAAAAAAAATTAAAAAAAAATAATAATTTACTAGGTAATAATTCAGCCCAAATTGAAAACTAAGTGTTTTTTTTTGTGTCCAAATCAAATGAAACTTATATCAATTTGTAGGGAAAAAAATTATGGTACAGTGAAAAAAAAAATTAAAAAAAAATAATTTACTAGGTAATAATTCAGCCCAAATTGAAAACTAAGTGTTTTTTTTTTGTGTCCAAATCAAATGAAACTTATATCAATTTGTAGGGAAAAAAAAATTATGAATTTTGGTGAAAAAAAAATTAAAAAAAAATTAATTTACTAAATGATAATTAAGCTCAAAGATTTGGGAAAAAAAATTTCGAAAATCCATTTTCAGGGCAGTGAAATAGTTTTAGTTTGGGTATGAGACATTTTTTTTCAACCCATTAACAAATTCACCAAAATCAATTATTTTCATTTGTTGCGGTCGCCCCTTTTTGGGAGCGATCGCCCCTTTATCCCTTATCCCGTATTTCGGAAATGGCAGTTTCGGATTCCTTTATTCCGGAATTATCAATTCCGGACTCTATAAAAAAGTGTTACTTTGGTACATAATATTTTTAGGATGTTATTTTGGTATATAAATTTTAAAAAATCTATATTTTGAAAAAAAAATCCTCGATATGGTTAATTTGAGTTTTAGGGTATACCGTTTTGTTAAAAACTGGAGAAACCTACATAGAGTGGGTTGTATTCAATATATTAGAATTTGATTATTATGTACCAAAAAAAGTATTTGTCTAAATGCCTCTTAAAATAAGTTAGCATATAATAGTTGACCAGATATATGCACAAAATAAGGCTATTAGCTCTATATAATAATATAATAGTGATAAAATGGGTTTTGTTTTGAAACGGCCGAGTATTCTTTTTATTATTTTATTATTATTATTTTATTATTAGTATTTTATTATTATTATTATTATTATTATTATTATTATTATTATTATTATTATTATTATTATTATTATTACTATTATTTTTTTATTATTTTTTTTTTTATTTATTTTATTATTATTATTATTATTATTTTATTATTATTATTATATTTATTATTATTATTATATTTATTATTATTATTTTTATTTTTTTATTTTTATTTTTATTATTATTATTATTATTATTATTATTATTATTATTATTATTTTATTATTATTTTAATTCCACCTCAGCACATCTAAGAACATTTCAGCGAATTGATGATGTCACATGTGCCACCTAAGCAAAGTTAACAGCCAATTTGACGAAACCCTAATGGAAGGACTACATGAAAAATTATATAGGTAGGTCAACGACGAAAACGTTCACAAAAACTAGTTAGGGACGAAACCGTAAAAAACGCTAAACGTCAGGGACTAAATAGGTATTTAACTCGATCCTGCACTTAATCTAGTCCGCCTGTGAACTGCCAAAAATAAAATGTTAGATAAAAAGCAATAACAATGTTTGAACATCATGTATAGTAATTAGAAACATGAGGAAAGTTGAGAGGAACCATCACAATTAAGGATGAATAGAAGAATGAAAATACCAATTTAAATTCACTTTTTAGTTGCCCAAGAGAAGAAATGCACATCAGATACTAATAAAAAAAATACTTTATTCATACCAAGAAATCAGTAGAAGCGGTGGATAATGCTATTGTAAACTATGTGCGTTTGTGAAGTTAGAACGCGAAGGAAAACAAACACAAACACTTTTCTCTCAACACACACGGATTGATGCGCAACTGATGGGGAGCGGGAATCTATAATTGAGGCGTTTGGGAAAGTTGTGTGGGTTAAACTTAGAAATTAGTTTTAGACCATAAGATTGATTTATGAGATTTAATCCTAGCCCTTATTTGCATCAGTGGTTAACACTGAGAAGATGAATAGTTATACAACGGTTGAGGGGTATGGGGGAATTTAGGCCGTTATATCAATTTGTGAGAATCAATCTCAGTCTCTCTTTATCTCGGCGGTTACCTCCATTCCGTATTAACTTATCTAAATATTGTTTCAAAACATATAGAAAGAAAAAACCCACAACTAAGTCTAATTTCCATTGGAAAAAGAAAAGAAAATTCATTTATCATATTACTACGTGTATTACAAAAAATCGGAACAACAACAATGCACACACACAACCCTTTTGTATAAGGACTCAATTTTTTTTTGGGAAAATGATTTCTCGAAACTTGCGTGTTATCTGAAATAAAGCATCATGCACTGACTTTAGTCCGCCTATGAGTTGCCAAAAATAAAATGTTATGAAGAAACCAATAACTACGTTTGAATATCAATTATAATACTTAAAAATCTGAGTAAAGTTGATGAGTAACCCTCACAATTAAGGATGGATAGAAAAATGAAAATATCAATTTAAAATCACTTTTCAGTTGTCCAAGAGAAGAAATGCACATCAGATACTAATAAAAAAAAATCTATATATATATATATATATATATATATATATATATATATATATATATATATATATATATATATATATATATATATATATATACTAGCCTAAGCCCGTGTCCAAGGCCACGTTTTTAAATTTTATTTTTTAGCCCATGCCCGTGTCCGATGCCACATTTTTTTAAAAAATTTTTTTTTTTAAAAAAAAAAATTTTAAGGATAAAATGGGAAAAAAACAAAATAGTGAGGGCAAAATGGTAAAGTCGGCAAGTGGCACTGTTCATGCTACAGTGCCAAGACCGCTTCCATTTATAATATATATATATATATATATATATATATATATATATATATTGTGAGGACCCAGGCCGGAACCTACACGTGTCCCGAGCTGGAGCGTCCTCAAACTAACCCAAATCTCCTAATACTTTAAAAACTTTGATTTAACTTCCAAACATAAACACAACCATTTCAAAATAATTCTACTCATTCCACCCTGGAGGAAAAGTTGACCAACCATGAAAATAATAAACTGTTTTAGTTACAAAAGATATCGAATATAATATGGAATTAAAGTTTATGAATACAACCCTTTAAAGGAATTATGCTAACACACACTTTCTACCCAATCTAAACATAACCCGACAATTCCCAAAATACCACTTCTAACTCCTTTCCGCCACGACTCGGTCGGTCCACTGTCTCGGGATCTAAAAACATTAAAGGGAGAGGGGTGAGAATAAATCTCGATGAGCTATTATGATATGCAGCCAGATGCCAAACAAAGTGCAACACATAGCATGGTAGCACATAACACACTAGGAGAGCGGTAAACACATTCCGTTACCTTGGTTTACCTTTCCCGTACGAACAATAAGTCGTATAACCGTGGGTATCAATACTCCACTACATCTCGTGAATGCATATTCACGGATCCCATACCATGTAACTGAGACAGTTATGCTTATAACTCATCTCCGTGAGCTGCTTAGGCATATTCACATCTTATAAAACCCGTTTTCCGGGGAAAATATAAGACATCGGCATTCCTATGAACCGCACATATCCATGAAGCTGAACCCCGATCTGTGGCCGCGAGAGGGGAGAGGTCGCGGTATGATGAATCTTCAATCAACAGAGAACAAATCAATAAGCGATTGAAATCCATTATACCCCCATTCACATAAAATATCAACACGATCAAGCACATAATAGATACTTGAAATATGATCCACAAACGGGATAGCAATATAACCACATGGTAAAATATACTCATGCCGATCAATGCCATAATGCAACATTTAAGTAATACACTATGCATAGTATCATCAACAAATATGAATGATAACAAATAAATTCACAAATGGAATAACCATACAACTACATAGTAAACATATCCACACATTGGGATAACATAACAACTTGTCAAATATTCCACACTTGGGAAGCCACATAACACTTGCCAAATAATCCACAAAGGGGATAAACAATATAGTCACATGGTAAAATAGAATATCAGGAAATGATCATTACATATTTAGTTTATAAAACCAATTCCATTTGAGAGATCACCTAAAAATACTCAATTTGGACTCTTGAACCATCCAATTTCGAGTCCGTATGAATTAACTATGATTTATTCAATTTCCACTCAACTTCTAACGTACAATACTACCTGCTGTAACCAAATCAGATTTTTGGGACATAAGGATAACTTCTTTAGCTATGAAACCATCACATTCAGAAAGTACTCAGAAAAACACCCAATTTAGACCCAAGAACCATCCAATTCCGATTTAATATGATTAAGTTATGACCATCACAAGATTGCTAAACGAATTCGGTTCGTAATTGAAGTTAGGATTTCTGGGGTCTTGGGCGACCGCCCAAACCTCTTGGGCGACCGCCCAAGAGGGTTTTCAAGGAAATGTGAGTTTACGCCGGCATGGGCGGCCGCTCGGCCCCTTGGGCGACCGCCCAAGCCTCCTGCCGGCCAAACTTAGGTTTTTAACCCCTTTAACCCTAGTTCTTCCTTCCCTCTACCATTGATTATTCAAGAACACCCAAGAACACCTTCATTTCACCCAATCCCAAACAAACATGTAAATTCCAAAACCAAGTAATATAGATTTAGATTTCTCACCACAAGAATTCCAACCCATCTCATTAACATATTTCAAGTTAAACTCTCTTAATCCAACCAAACACATTTCCTTATACCCTTGATCAACTACTATGAACCAAGACATCATTCTCTAACATTAACCCATTTTCCCAAGCTCGAAGGTTCCCTAGGTATCAAACAACCATTATAAAACAATCACATGACATTAAATCATTCATGAGCATACAAAGAAGGGAAGTCATAATAACTCACCTTAGGGTTTTGAAAAGGGAAGGTTGATCTTTCTAGCTTGATGAATTCTCCTAGGTGATTCCACTTCAAAAATGCCCTTAGATTTGAATTTGGAGAAGAAGTAGCTTGGCATTCAAAGCTTGGGGAAAAGGGGCTTCCATGGAGCTTCTCTAGGAAAATGTGGGATGAATGAATGAAGGAGGAGGAAGAAGAGGAGTGAGGAGGATGAAGAAGGGGGGGGCCGGATGGAGGGAGTATGGGGGAGAGGAGAGGGAAACACTTGGGGGGATTTGGAGTGAAGAGGGAATTGGCCCCCCTCTTCTAAAGGCTTTCAACAACAAATTAAATCATTCCCCCTAAATATTTATTCTACTCATTTTAACCTCCTCTCACTATTTATCCTATTTTCATTTTTATTATTTCTTCAAGGTTCTTATTTAATGTCTAATAAATTCATAAAGGATTCTAAATTTACTTCTCACCCAAATTATCTTAAATTAAAAATTTTAAAGACATAATTGAACACATAAGTCAACATAAATATTTGAAGCATATAATATAATATTTAAAATTAGTGCCTAGGGTTGGGGTCGTTACACTCACTCCCCCTTAAAGAAAATTCGTCCCGAATTTGGTCACTTACCCTAAGGTTCAAATAGCAAAGGTTACCTTTCACACATTCTAGCTTAACATTTTCAATTAGACTTCTCAAAGGCATGATTCTACTATACATTTTCACAACTTAAATACTCTAAGACTTCAATTCCCAATTAGTCTCATCAATGCTATGATTCTTTCCAAGATTCTAATTTCATTAATAATATGTTATAACAACTTGATACTCCGAGAATACCATACCATTATTGCTAACCCGAATTTTCACGACCTCAAAGAAAGTATATTTAAATGAAAAGTATTACATCTTATGTTACCCAATACATTACGATATTACAATTAAATTTCAAATACTCTATAAGATGATCTAAGTCGGTCTTTAAGTCAAATCACCCCAACAATTTAGAGATCGATATTTTCTTCCCGAACCACACCTCATAAGGTTTTGTCTAAATGCTAGAAGGATAACTGCTATTATACGCACTCGACCTCAGGAACCATAAGTCCTATTGACCACTAACTTCCATTGTACCTGCCCGTAGCATAACCTCAACAATACGTAATTATCCCTCAAATTTTTGCAAGGTCAAACTTAATAGCATCCATACATTCTAAAATGATCCTTTCCAATTGATGTCTATCCAATCCATTTAATACTATGGGGTTTATACCACTAAACGATCCCCTAACATAAATGAGGACTTGATCGAAGAAGCTGCATCACTATAAACATATCTGATGAGTAGAAAATACAATCAATCTTCTATAAATAACAACCTACTCCTTTTTACTTCCAAGGTAACTCAATCACAAAACCCGTCGTTTTAATACTCTTAAGTTCAACCTAGAACTCTAAGTATTTTAATAAATCTTCTAACTTCAACATTCTATTATCACCATTCAAAGTTCCAATTATGTTCGAGTCCGAGTGAGATAATTATTCAACTCAAAAGGCTGGCCGCCCACAACGGAGCCGATCCAACTCCAATACAAAAACCAAGTCTACAGCGACTTCCACATTAATAACTCCACAATTCATCAATTATTTCTCGGATCACTACTTTTAATACAATTAATCGCTATAGGGAAAAATAAGTTGCCTTCCTACGAGCTTACGCACAAATTACATCTTTAGGATACCAAAGGATAGACAAAAAGAGATCTAGCGAGACTCGAAGGGTTTATTTATTTAAAACTGTCCCATACCAGTTTTAATTAACTAAACCATTCAAAATCTTTAAGAAATCTTTAAAATTTTTGATACGTTAACAAAATAACTTGAGTGATCTAATTATCTACAACCGTCCCATACCGGTGGTAGATAATTAAATTACTCATGATTTTTAATGCACACCAAGGTGATCATTGACCTTATTAAATCATACTATCCCCGAAGAAGTCTACAAATACTCACTTGGATGTCCAATATAAAATCTCAAGTTCTAAAACACATTTAAAACAATTTTTAACATGACATACTTGTTCGACCTCTATTTATAGTATAGCCACCACTCATAATATTTATACTTAGTTAAATTCTTTATAAGAAAACAAAATCTTGCGATACTAATATTATCTAGATAAATAACACTTAAAACAATCCTTAAGATTATAACTAAGTAAATCATCCTCAATTGCGATTACACCTTAATAAGTGCTTTGTAACTAACTTACCTCTCGATAACCATCAACAACTAAAAATTCACATAACGCCAATACCGACCGAACACCACACTAATTCCTCATATGAGTCACGCAACTAAGTCAACCTATAGGGTGAAACCATCCTCATTTTATTTACTCGACTAATGATAATCGTCTCTCAAAACAATCCAGGATACATATATTATCAATTCACGAAGTTGATCCTATAAGTCACCAATAACTACATCTATTACACTTCTTCATATTTACCCTATTTACTTCTCCATAACCAACACACCACCCCGGACCAAAACGGTCATACTAGATACAAATGTTGTCTTAAGTACATCCTTACAACAATTATTCTCTACAATCGTAACACTCAGAAAATTTCGACTAATAACCATTTGGCAATCCTACTAGTTTCTCAAATCGAGTCCTACAAATCATCAACAAGGGATAACGAATACTTATTCTTCACAGTTACCTATTTGAGATCTCTCTAATCTATGAATAACCACCAAGTATCATCTTTTCTAAATACGGTAACAATTTATCCTTCTTGAGAGTCGCTAAGCTAGTTATCTTCTTTATCAATTAATTTCTTAAGTTGAATCATCAATTCCATCATCCCAATTTGTATACTCTATCTAGGGATCCGAATACCAAAATAGTGACTTATCTCTACTCGGCTTCAATATCCTGGTATGATACGATGAAAACCCCTTTTGAAACTCACTTGAAAAACACCGCTTAGTCGACTTATAGGGTGATATTACTTACAAAATATCTGATTTCCTATTCAATTTAGTAGCCAAAATTCGATCAATCTCTCCTTAGAGAATACTTATAGCACCTAAGGCAAAGATATATTAGTTCCATAAGATCTCTTACTCGCGATATTTTATACTCATATAATCTCACTTAGACTATCACTTTCAATACTAGTCTCATATATCTAGTCTCCACCACGAGACACCACTGTATCAATACTTACGCGAGGTTATACAACCATAAACCACTCTTAATAGGCCATAGACCCGACTCACAAACTAAGAGTTCACTAATTCATTTACCACCGCTCATGAGAGAACTCAAGGTTCTTTTAAATCAAGATAACACACAACTCGAATAACGCTTCACATTCCTTAGGCCATACTTTCGACATTTACGCATATGTGACATATGACGGCAATTAATAATTTATCCGCCTCCCACTTTACACGTGGAGGTAAATCAAACGTAGGTAAGGAGACTCGCTCCTTGCGACGAGGTCCTCCTCGAACACAACAACTACTCAAATAATTCGGGTTAATATAACGATGATTCACGGATTGGTAACTCGACCAAATCCACCGGCAATACATGCCCGCTTAATCACAACTACCAAGATAATTAAGGATGATTCGAGGTACGACCCCGTCGGAGTAGAACCTCCGGCCACATAAAGGTAACTCTTAGGCCAATTATGCAAATAAAGATGAATGTAATGCCACGAGAGCGTATGAAAGAGGATTTATAAAAGTATGAATCCTAACTCTGAGACAGTAAAATACCTCAAATGAGGGGGAAATCTATCTTTCCATAACTACGCCTTCCTTGATTCCTTGGTTGATCAATATCATTTCCTGCCTTTGAACAAATTCTGCATTAAACTCTCGACGTAAGTTATCGCACGCTCTCGCTCCATTGGACTACTGCAGAGAACTCTAGCAGAGCTCGATACCAAGCGTGAGGACCCCGGGCCGGAACCTACACGTGTCCCGAGTGGAGCGTCCTCAAACTAACCCAAATCTCCTAATACTTTAAAAACTTTGATTTAACTTCCAAACATAAACACAACCATTTCAAAATAATTCTACTCATTCCACCCTGGAGGAAAAGTTGACCAACCATGAAAATAATAAACTGTTTTAGTTACAAAAGATATCGAATATAATATGGAATTAAAGTTTATGAATACAACCCTTTAAAGGAATTATGCTAACACACACTTTCTACCCAATCTAAACATAACCCGACAATTCCCAAAATACCACTTCTAACTCCTTTCCGCCCTGACTCGGTCGGTCCACCTGTCTCGGGATCTAAAACAGTAAAGGGAGAGGGGTGAGAATAAATCTCAATGAGCTATTATGATATGCGTGAGATGCCAAACAAAGTGCAACACATAGCATGGTAGCACATAACACACTAGGAGAGCGGTAAACACATTCCGTTACCTTGGTTTACCTTTCCCGTCTGAACAATAAGTCGTATAACTGTGGGTATCAATACTCCACTACATCTGTGAATGCATATTCACGGATCCCATACCATGTAACTGAGGCAGTTATGCTTATAACTCATCTCCGTGAGCTGGCTTAGGCATATTCACATCTTATAAAACCCGTTTTCCGGGGAAAATATAAGACATCGGCATTCCTATGAAGCGACTGCACATATCCATAGAAGGTGAACCCCGATGCATGTGGCCCTTGAGAGGGGAGAGGTCGCAGGTATGATGAATCTTCAATCACTTAGAGAACAAATCAATAGCCGATTGAAATCCATTATACCCCCATTCACATAAAATATCAACACGATCAAGCACATAATAGATACTTGAAATATGATCCACAAACGGGATAGCAATATAACCACATGGTAAAATATACTCATGCGATCAATGCCATAATCAACATTTAAGTAATACACTATGCATAGTATCATCAGCAAAATATGAATGATAACAAATAAATTCACAAATGGAATAACCATACAACTACATAGTAAACATATCCACACATTGGGATAACATAACAACTTGTCAAATATTCCACACTTGGGAAGCCACATAACACTTGCCAAATAATCCTGAAAGGGGATAAACAATATAGTCACATGGTAAAATAGAATATCAGGAAATGATCATTACATATTTAGTTTATAAAACCAATTCCATTTGAGAGATCACCTAAAAATACTCAATTTGGACTCTTGAACCATCCAATTTCGAGTCCGTATGAATTAACTATGATTTATTCAATTTCCGCTCAACTTCTAACGTACAATACTACCTGCTGTAACCAAATCAGATTTTTGGGACATAAGGATAACTTCTTTAGCTATGAAACCATCACATTCAGAAAGTACTCAGAAAAACACCCAATTTAGACCCAAGAACCATCCAATTCCGATTTAATATGATTAAGTTATGACCATCACAAGATTGCTAAACGCAGTGCAGTTCGAATTGAAGTTAGGATTTCTGGGGTCTTGGGCGACCGCCCAAACCTCTTGGGCGACCGCCCAAGAGGGTTTTCAAGGAAATGTGAGTTTACGCCGGCATGGGCGGCCGCTCGGCCCTTGGGCGACCGCCCAAGCCTCCTGCCAGCCAAACTTAGGTTTTTAACCCCTTTAACCTAGTTCTTCCTTCCCTCTACCATTGATTATTCAAGAACACCCAAGAACACCTTCATTTCACCAAATCCCAAACAAACATGTAAATTCCAAAACCAAGTAATATAGATTTAGATTTCTCACCACAAGAATTCCAACCCATCTCATTAACATATTTCAAGTTAAACTCTCTTAATCCAACCAAACACATTTCCTTATACCGCTTGATCAACTACTATGAACCAAGACATCATTCTCTAACATTAACCCATTTTCCCGAAGCTCCGAAGGTTCCCTAGGTATCAAACAACCATTATAAAACAATCACAACATTAAATCATTCATGAGCATACAAAGAAGGGAAGTCATAATAACTCACCTTAGGGTTTTGAAAAGGGAAGGTTGATCTTTCTAGCTTGATGAATTCTCCTAGGTGATTCCACTTCAAAAATGCCCTTAGATTTGAATTTGGAGAAGAAGTAGCTTGGCATTCAAAGCTTGGGGAAAAGGGGCTTCCATGGAGCTTCTCTAGGAAAATGTGGGATGAATGAATGAAGGAGGAGGAAGAAGAGGAGTGAGGAGGATGAAGAAGGGGGGCCGGATGGAGGAGTATGGGGAGAGGAGAGGGAAACAGCAGGGGGATTTGGAGTGAAGAGGGAATTGGCCCCCTTCTAAAGGCTTTCAACAACAAATTAAATCATTCCCCTAAATATTTATTACTACTCATTTTAACCTCCTCTCACTATTTATCCTATTTTCATTTTTATTATTTCTTGAAGGTTCTTATTTAATGTCTAATAAATTCATAAAGGATTCTAAATTTACTTCTCACCCAAATTATCTTAAATTAAAAATTTTAAAGACATAATTGAACACATAAGTCAACATAAATATTTGAAGCATATAATATAATATTTAAAATTAGTGCCTAGGGTTGGGGTCGTTACATATATATATATATATATATATATATATATATTAAAGTTAGTGAGAATGCACATGAATTTGCCATGTGGACATGTTTCGATAAAAATTTGCTTATGGAGAAGCCACCTCATCACTATCTCAAAATCTATATGACTTTTGGTATTCTCCTTATTAACTAATACTATTAGTCAATAATAATAGTTATTATATAGGTTAACTATTACTACTAATAGTATTAGTTAACTATAATAGTTATTATATAAGTTAACTTATACTATTAATTATATTAATTAACTATAATAGTTATTGTATATGTTAACTATAAATATTAATAGTATTAGTTAGCTTATATAATAACTATTATAGTTAACTATTACTATTAATAGTATTGAGTTAACTATAATAGTTATTATATAAGTTAACTAATAATATTAATTTTATAAGTTAACTATAATGAGTTACTATATATGTTAATTATTACTATTAATAGTATTAGTTAATCATAATAGTTAATATATATTAACTATTACTATTAATAGTATTAATTAATCATAATAGTTAATATATATACTCATTACTATTAATAATATTAGTTAATCATAATAACTACTATATAGGTTAACTATCACTATTACTATTATTAGTTTATTATAATAGTTACTATATAGATTAAATATTACTATTAGTACTATTATTAGTTAATTATAATAGTGACTATGTATGTTAACTATTATTATTAATATTATTAGTTAATCATAATAATAACTATTATTAGTAAATATTATCATTTAGTTTAATATAAGCTAATATTATTAGTTAAATATAGCAATTATATATATATATATATATATATATATATATATATATATATATATATATATATATATATATATATATATATATATATATATGTGTGGTGATTATTAAACTTAATATTTAAGAAGTAGATATCATTATAGTTACTAATATACTTCGTATTTGATAAATATTAGATGTTAAACTTACTATATTAGATCAATATTCTCATATAACTTTCTATTTAAGATGATGATTACTATATTAGTTAACCATAACTAGAAAAATATATTTTTTAAAACATAATAAAAATATTATTCTACATAATACATTAAATGTAAATAATGATTTTCGCTAATTATATTTACTAATCATAATATGTGTATTTATGTAGTTAAAATCATTAATATCAAAGATATCTAATATTATTAATTCAAACATCAATAAATATTAGAAGTTAACTAATAACAACAACAATAATTCAATTGTTATTGTTCAAATTTCAATTGTTAATATATATTACCTATTACTATTAATAGTATTAATTACTCATAATAGTTAATATATATATGTGCTAACATTACTATTAATAATAAGCTTTTATTGGATTTGACGGAGGGAGTATACAACAAAAGTTATAGTAGAAAAAATATCTCTTGAATTTATATAAATTGTAAATATCTTGATTGATATAAAATAGATTTAAATCACCCAAAAAAATGATATGCTACTTCATCAAATAAAAACATAAAATTATAAGCAAAATACAAAAAAATTGACAAATTAATTTTTCGTTCGGAGCACGGGCTGCTAGTATTTTTATTTATATCAAGAAATCGGTAGGCTGTAATTGGAGAAGACTATTGTAAACTATGTGTGTTTGTGAAGTAAGAACGCGAAAGAAAACAAGCACGAGCACTTTTCTCCAAACACGCACGGGCGATTCCCGATTCGGCTTGGCGAAGAGTGGGAATGCGCAATTGATGCTTTGAGTGAGAAAGTAGTGAGGGTTAAATTTTGAAACTAGTTTTAGAGACGTAGAATTGATTTATGAGATTTAATCATAGCCCTTGTTGTATTAACAATTAGCAGAGAAGTGTTGATAGTTATAGGCCAGTTTGAGAGAAATGGAGGGAATTTGATCAGTCAAATTAATTTGTGAAAATCAATCTCGATCTCGGTATCTATTTATTTATCTCGTAGGATAAATCGGTTTCATACGCCAATATGCTCCTTCAGTTCATTAGTGTGAACTTATTTTTCTTTTTGGTGCGTTTTCGGATTAGTGTGGGTATTAAAAATGACGAAGAATTTTCTTATTCCACTTGCTCGTTCTCTCTCCTGTTTAACTTTGCGCTCGCACGCCTTCAGGTGATGATTTCTTTTATTATTCCATTTCATTCTCTCTCCTATTTAATTTTTAAATGTTCATAAATATCTGCTTTCGGCATTTCTCTTCACTATTTTTAATTAGCATACTTGTAACACAATTTTTTATCCACGCTAGGGCGGAGGGAGTAGATGGTTTTGAAAGTCATTTTTAAGTTCTTCCTTACTTTACAGTCAACCCGACTCAAATGGGACAGCAAATTGGCCAATCACCTAACCTGAGTTGACTTTACGGCAAACCACGAGTTAAAAATTTTAACTCGAACCCTCAACTTCCCGTATAAAGCCCCGCTCCAAAACCCTTCAGTTTTTCCCAATCTTCCGAAGTTAACATCGCGCAGAGTTGCACCACCATGGTAAAATCTTCTTCTTTTTCCATTTCCATTTCAATTTTTATTTATTTTGCTCATATCGATTAAGCCAAAATAAATAAATAAATTGAATTTCACGATTAATTGATTTTTTGTTATGATTGAAGATGCCGGGAGTAGATTCCGAGCCTGGAGATCCAGGACACGGAGCCATTTGTAGAAGTGGATCCAACCAGCCCGGACGATACAGCCGATACAGCGAACTGCTCGGCTCCGGTGCTGTGAAGAAAGTGTACAGAGCATTTGACCAGGAAGAAGGCATTGAGGTGGCTTGGAATCA